>QMIH01000032.1:15325-35474 GCA_003987875.1 Clarias batrachus
GCGGAGTTCTGAACAGGCAAAAGCACGGCCATTTATACACACGGTTGCTAGGCAACGCCGCCGTCAGGCAATCAGCCTGAACAAGCCGCACCTGACGCCGTGTTTATTTAAGGGTCCTGATACCGGCGCACTTCGTGCGATCATTTAGGTAGCACCGGTGAAGGTATCAGGGCCAAAGAAACACAGAAAGAAAAGAAAATAAAATAAAATAATAAGAAAGACAGCTGTTTAAAGACAGAGGCAAAGCCCCAGCCTCTGTCTATTGAAGACGCCAGAGAGAGCGAGTGAGAGAGAGAGAGATCGGGAGAGCGGCACGCAGAAATACAGCGTGCGCGCTCAGTACGGTGTTAGTGCACGAAGCACAAACTCTCTCTCACACAAAATCCTCGGTAGGGGTGAACGCCCCGAGAGGACAAGTTTTGTTTTGTTTTCCAGAGCCCCGTCCGTTCTCGCGTAGACGGCGGAGCTCTGTTTATTTTGTGTTTTCACCTTTTCTTATTTATTTTCCTTTTAAGTTCATTAATTAATAATCCCACGCTATCTCCAAACGGGAGGGTCTTCCCGTGTGTATCACAAGCACTCTCACTATCTCCTATTTCAYTGACCCRCTCTAACRCCCAGCATAAGGGCTCTTATAATTAAAAAACATCGCGTGGTGCGGCTCTCCATACCGCACCACGTAACAATGTTGGTATATAATTTAGCATTTTATAAATTTGTATTCCAATGGCTGTACAGCACTTTAAAGTTTATATTGTTAATAGTTCAATTACTCTGCCTTATTTTCCTTCACTGCAAGTGTAACACCATTCAATGTTTCAATGATTAAATGTGATGCTTTTTCATAAAAAAGGAACATAATACTTGCTGATACATTGTCTCGTTGTTAATAATAAAAAAAAAAATCTTGTTTGTTGACTGAAATCTACCTGACCTTCAACACGGTGGCTTCCGCTCTGAAAATAACGTCACCAACCGGTGACCATTCATAAACTGGAGACAGATGTAGAAAAGAGGAAGCGTGTAGACAAGCCTTTGGTTGTGTTGGAGAAAGATTTTGGATTGTGATTTTAACATTTTGATATTAACTTCACTGTATTTTTGTGCACTTACCGGTAGTAGGGGTATGGCTGCCATTTATTTTGGCAAAAGGGGAATTTATTTAATGTTTTTGGTTTATTATTTAGGCCTAGGTCCACCCTGAAGCTTATCCTGGTGTTGTGTGTGTGTTTTTTTGTTCATGTGTGCATTTTTGTGAAGCAATACAAACCTTACTATTTCATAAGCTAATGTTTGATTCTAGTTCTTTGTACCATATACCACTATTTTTATACATTCCCTGATCCATTATTTTTCTGTAAAGCCCAACCCGATCCTGGGAGCCAAGCGAGCAACTTAACAATGACTTCCAACAAGAATCAGCTGAAAAAGCTAATTTATTGTATGGGAAATTAAGCTGATGAAAGACAGATGAATCCTGCCTCCTGAATGATAATTGGGTAAACAAGAACCTGGAAGGCTACTTAGACAATTCAGAACAGTGCTGCAGACCATGTCTTTGGTTACTGTTTATCTGCTGACTGGATATAAGCACAATGGGGAAAAAATGTTTAAATTGAACACTGGAATGTGCGGATGTTACTGTTATTCCCCAGACTGTTTTTAACAGCCTTTTTTGTGGTACACAACCACCTGTTCTTCAAATTCCAGAGAAACCTTTGTTTTGGATGCATTCCTCTGCATGTGGCAGGGTTTACTAGAAAAAAAAACTGACTTCAAGAAGAGCATGGAAAAGGTGTATGTAGTTAGAAAATTAAGTGCACCACTGCTTGGATTGTCAGCAATTGTATCAATTGAGTTGCTCATCCATGTGGACACTGTAATATCGATTCCCTTAAGGGACACTTCGCCAAGCTCTGCAGTAGCCTAGGAGAGGTGCAATAGCCGTAAAAAGTTAAGCTCAAACCAGGTGCTGTGCCCTTCTTTCTAAAAACTCCCAGAAGAATTCCATTACTATTACTGGGAAAAGTCAAAGAGGAGCTCCAGCGCATAAAGAAGCTAGATGTTATTAGGCATGTAGAGGAGCCGACTGGTTGGAGCGCTGTCATGGTGGTAGTGGGCAAAAAATATGTTAGTTGTTATGTAAGTTTTTTTGTGTGTGGACTTGACTGGCCTAAACATATACGTGTGTCATTATAAATATATGCTGCCATCAGTAGAACAGAGTCTTGGGATGCTTGCAGGAGTGACAATCTTCAGCAAACTGTATGCTAATATGGGGTTCTGGCAGATACCAATGAAGAATCAGTCAAGTACACAATTACACCTTTCGGGCGGTTGTGCTTTAATCGCCTGCTGTTTGGCATTGCCTCAGCTCCAGAACATTTTCAGTGCAGGATTGCTGAAGTTACAGAACAAAAACCAGTGCTGAAAAGTTACTGGGCAGAACAAGCCACTGTGGAAGATGGTTACTGCACAAGGCTTGTAATACCTTCCATAATGAGAAATGATGTGCTCGTAAAGTTACATGAGGGACCACCAGGCGGTGGTGAAATGTAAAGAGTGTGCACAACAGTCTTTGTGGTGGCCAGGTCTAAGTCCTGTAGAACTCGTATGGGTAAGCGGCAAAATCATAGAGAGCTTTGATACCGACAGATCGCCCTGAACATGGCAAAAACCTGGAAAAGATCTGTTTGTTTTGGGAAGGAAAATTGCAAATGTATCTCATACCAAATCCATTCATATTGTCATTTTCGCATGCCACAAAACTAATATGCTTGCATGATGTTGTCTGACTGTATGCATTATTAGGAACTGCGTACTTTCAGCATACTGTTTAAATGTACTTATTAGACCGTCAAATCTCTCATGCCTCATTATACTACAGATCTACCTTGCATTTCTGGTCCCACACCACAAAACCTCCATGCGCAACAGCAATCACTGGAGCATTACAGATATATTTCACAAATACTATATCTCTCCTTTCTAAAGAGCAAAGGGTAGACTACCTTTGTCTCACCAGACTTTAGAGGATTATTCTGCCTCCATACTGAAAGGTCTGGTCTGTTCCTATCTATTTTTATAAGAAAGAACAATGTAAAAATATTTTTTAACACTCTAGTTATATGAAATCCCTTGTTCAAATACTATATTTGTATGTGCGCATGTGTTCAAGCTTGCATACTTTCAGCTGTATGCTGAAAGTATGCAGTTCCTAATAATACATACAGTCAGGCAACATCATACAAACATATTACAGACTTTAAAAAAGCAGAACTCAAACTGGAAATGCAAGGACAGGAAAACAAGAAAAGCAGGGGTTGAGACAAACACCAAAACAAAACAATGTTACCCATGACTACATGAACAAAACATGACAGGAATTAAGAGTAAACATATAGAGATGTGCTAATTATGTACAGATACTATGGCTCCATAGCTTAGTTGTTTAAAGTGTGTTTCTAGTTAACAGGAGATCCTGGGTTCAAATCCCAGCAGCATCTTTGAAGGGGTGTTGATGGTTTCTCAGTGTGTTATTTACTGATTGGAAGGTCAGCAGTTTAAGCTCCACCTTTAGAAGGCCCTCAATCCTGTCTGCTCCAGGGGTGATGTATCCTCGCTGACCCCAACCTACTAACAAGAAGCTGAGATATGCAAAGAATAAAGAATTTTACTGTACACTAATGTATATGTGATAAATAAAGGCAGAACTTAAATCATTAGCAGTGTGCATTGAAAAAGAGGAATTTGTGACAGTAATTTTGAAACAGGTTTGGTCCCCTGATCTTAAAATCATCATGTTATGGCATGCAATAATAGTGTGTGCCTTTATCTGTGTGGCAACAATGTATGGATATGACAGTCATTTCCATTGCATTTGCAGCATTTTGTAGACACCCTTCCAGAATGACATTTTATCTTATTGTACATCCATGCAGGTGAGGGTTAAGGGCCTTGATTTTGAACTGGGATCGTCTGATCAGTAGTCAAATAACTTAACCACTGAGTAGCCCCTGCCTCAGTCTAGTCAAGTGTCCACATAGTTTTGGTTGTATAGTATATGAACTAAAGGCTTTCCATGCTAACCATCAATATGACTTGAAACAAGGAAACAAAGGCTTTCAAAATAGACATTGGAAATCTGTTACCTGTCTGGCAAGTATAAATATCTTCAATGAAAAGGCATGTGGATTTTCAGGTGGCAAGAACAAATAAGTGAACTTTAAAGCTGAGAACATTTTCACTACTAGCTTATATTCAGTGAGATACACCTGGCTGGAAACAAGGTAAATTATAAAACCACGATTTCATAATATAACGAATATTGTGATTTTATTAGAACAATCTGTGTATTAGCAGTTGTCATAAATGATTAATCAACACTACTTAAACAGGGTAGAAAGTATTTGCACTACTAGTTTTTACTGAATTTGTATGATATTAAAGTTTTATTTATTACTAAAGTATAAATAAAGGCATTAATTCTGAATTGAAGTAATCATTGACTGTAAAATGTAATATTGTGTAATTGGTAATAGTAAGTCAATATGAACAACAAACAATATAAACATCTAATTTATAAAATTGCTAATAAAAAAACATGCCAAGTATATCATATAAGCATAAGTAACTATAATACATAATTTAAGAAATATTAAATCTGTGTATCTCAAATCTGTGCCTTAGATTACTTGACATATGAATTGATGTACTGTGATATTAATTCCATCTTAATTATAGGCCAAATGCTGAAGGTGTGTAGGCACCTAGTGTGTTGATCTTATAGTTTTGGAAAGCGACATATCTCAAACCTGTGTGGTTAAAGACTGAATTTTTACTGTAAATAGTAACAGCCTTGGGCTTCATATCTGAATGCATGTTTATAATAATAATAACAACAACAACAACAATAATAATAAAAGTTTCAAAGATTAATTTAGTTAATTTAGAACCTAAGATATAGAGTGTGTGTGTATGTGTGTGTATACAGAGGTAAAAAGGAAAAAGATACATGTACACTAATTGTAACAGCAGCTCTCTGTATGACAGACAAAAACTTACAGGGGTGAGAAAACATTCTCTTTTGTTCCCTTATTTCTTTAACCATCAGTCTGACTGTGACAAGTAAGAAGCTGTTATAGAAACGTGCTTTGTGTGTCATTATACTGTCCGTATACTGTGTGTTGTGCGTTTCTGCATGAGTAGAGAGTAAGCTGGGTGGTGGATGTCCTTTAGGATATACCCAGGATATATTACCAGACAATCCCCAACGTTTTGGTGTGTATAAAATATTTGTGAAGGGAATATCAGATTTAATAACCCTCTCTATTTCTTTTACCATTTTCACTGTAGCACCTGTTTTTTTGGTTCAGCTCAGATTTTCTTTTTATCAAACAGAGGCCCAGAAACCTGTGACTATCAATCCTCTTCATCTCAATACCTTCAATGATAAGGGGAAACAGGGAGTGGGGTTTCTTACTGAGGTCCATAATTATTTCTTTGGTCTTGACTATGGTAAGGATGAGGTTGTTTTCCTCTCCATAGAAAAGGATGCTTTTGACCAGTTCCCTGTAACTGGGCTTGTAGCTGGTTGTATGATCTGCTTATTTAATGAGTGTGGTCCTGGTGATGTTGGCATGTGGTGATGCAGTCGTAGGTGTTCAGGCTGCCGAGTTTCGGGCTCAGGCATCAGCCTGTGGTGTTCCTGTGCTGGCGACTGTAAGCTCAAACCTTATCGCCCATTCTTATATTCTCTCTTTGCTCATGAGTAAGTCTAGAATCCACTTACAGTGGTAATTACTGTACATGGTAACTCGGCATACAATACCAAACTCCAACCCCCCACCATCGCCCGCCATAAGAAGATATTTTTTGTGCCTTTTTTTGTTGTTTTCTTTTGCAAAATTTAGTAAAGACATAGCAGCATGGGTGCCAAGAATATTATCTAGAAGGTCAGTAAAAAAAAAAGGGTAACACTTTCAGTTTCATTTTTAAAGAAGCTGGTTCTACATTTGCTGTACATTAAGGTTAAATGAACTTTAGTATCTCTTTTATATTTCATATTTCATACATGTTTTGATATAATTATAGTGCTGTAAATTGGTAATGTCGGTAATATTTTGGGCTGGGAAAATGGATTATATGCATTATATTACTGTATTTCCTATGGGGAAATGTGTTTCGCAAAATGAAACGTATAGCCTGAACTTCGCCTTAAGAACTCAGAATGGATTACATGCGAATGCCAAGGTACCACAAGTGAGAGATGGGACCTCCAGGTCTTTCAGCTTCACAAACAGCTGAGTAATATTGATGACCACCTGCCAAACTCACTTGAAAAACAAATGCACAAAACAGGAATTAGATATCTGCAGTGCTTTGATATTGCACAACCCTGGAAAATATATTTTAAATCAAAATATATCCTCTAAAATTTTGTTAGAATCTAGCTGCTGTAATAGAAATACATAAAATAGAAATCAAAGCAATGCTACACAATTCTTGGCATGTACTCGAAGAAAGAGTTCTTGACAGATCACATCAGGTTATTACTTATTTGACCATAACAGGTTTTTTCACATAGCTTTTAAAGTATTTGTTTTGGAATAATGGTTTTTTGTTTGTCAGATTGTTTGGAGGCTTCAAATAACAATTCATGTAAAAATTTGAATCCTCCCATTGAATGCATGCATCAATTGGAATTTATTAAAGACATTTATTAAATTAACTATGGCCATTACTTTATGTTTCCCCTTTGCTCATCTCTTGTCTTATATCGATGAACACTGATATGATTCATAATCATGTTTACACATAAACACTGCTCTTGCAAAATAAATAAATAATAAAATCTATCTATCTATCTAACTAAGATAATACAATTGTACAAAAGTAAGATAACAATAAAACTCATATTTATTCATGTTCAAACAATATTTATATTCAAGATGAAGTCAGCAATAGTTTCACGATCTAGCACATATATAAAACAGTGCTTTCAAGTCATTCAAGTCAAACCAGGACTTTTGATTGTGCTGAGTAGAACTACCTTTATTTCTCTTATTCCAGTATTTCACTAGTGCTTAGATACCACCAAGGTAGAAAGTCATCACAGTATCCCAGAGGCATGATCTGACTGGCTGCTGGCCTCTCAGGAGCTACTTTAATAGCACAAACATGTTGAAATGGCTTGACGCAAGGTGAAGACTATACTGGGAATGTGGCAATAACTCCCAACGCCCAGTTCCTGAAATTGGTGTTGGTGAATAATTTTGTTTACAGTTCCCACAGACAGATGCATCTTCTCTGCAAGTTGTCGATGAGCTATCTGTTATTTTTTTAGGATCAGCACTGAGTGCAGTGGGCTCTGAGCCTTCATTCACAAAAATATTTTATCACAAGTCCTGGTTTGACTTGAACATCCCTCATATAATAACAAAATTAGCATCTAAACATCTGATAATATATTGTACTGTATATAACATGCAACCATTTTCTGGTTTGATTCCAAACCTATACATAAATGAAATGCTTTCACTTTCTTTTTTTAAATTCTTGAATGATTAATTGAATAACCATATCTGCAATGTTCAGATGAATAACAGGGCAAGGCAGCCACCTTTAAAAACTAAATGTGTGGAGATTTTATTTATGATTTCTGATTGAACTGCCATGTAAAAATAAATGTAATAATAATAATAATAATAATAATATAACATTTATTATAAGTCATTGAATGCTTGAATCTGTTTCATTTTCTCAAATGGCAGCTCTGACAGTATTTCTAACCAAGATCACATGTTAATTAAGCAATATCACAAAAGAGGGAGTACAGTACTCCTGGATATAGCATGGTTGTTAACCATCCCAGTTATGTCAACATCCATTATCACCACACATGGAATGTCTTTTGTCCAATTAGATTGCTCGATCTGAACTAACTGTTGTATAAATCATATTACTCAAATTAATAGTTAATTGTGCCTTGTGGTGGCAGGCACAACACCGCTACCTACAAACGTGTGACAGCTCCGCCCTTTGCTGGAGAAAATAGCATGAAGGACTCCTGCAAACTCCAGCATAACCAGGGGGCTGGGCACCATAACTCACCTAGACTGGTTGCGGATAAACATCTACCCTACAGCGGTCGCCCACCGTCTATGATTATGTTGGGAAAAAGACTGAACTTGGGTGTTTTTTCCTCTCCCAACAGATTCTGAACACTCAACCGGCCCCCTGCAAGTGCTCTGTGTGCACTAGGCCCCTATCCCCTACTGGGGACATCCTCTGAACAGCAACCTCAGATTGACGGCTCATCTGGCATTTACAAGGTGACATTCCTATGTTTTTTTTTTTTTCTCACTGCACCCCGTTTTACTTTCGCTTTTGGTTGAGCTGAAACAAAGAAAAAATAAATAAATGCCCCAGTGAGTGGCACTGCAGTTTCTGTCTCCTGACTTTTCCTTGGCCCAGGTCACTGTTCTACTACAGTCTATAATAACAATTAATAATTACTGTATGGATGTCATTCTGTATAGTCCCAAGGAGAAAAAAGAAGTATTAGCCAAAATCTACATCTAATTATCCCAAATTAGACTTATTCAGACTTATTATTTATTTCTTAATTCTCTAGCTTTAAGAGATACTTTTCTACTATGCTATTTTACTGCTTTTGTACATGTATTTGAACATAACTAACAGCTCTGTATTTTATACACAGAGACACTACAGAGATTCCAGCTGAAGTCCAGAATCTTCAAAATGAGCATCATGGCTAATGAAGGTAATTGTCACGGCTGGTCCGTGTGAGACAGGCTTGGCGGACCCAGAAGCAGACACAACAGATAGGATTCAATATAATAGACTTTAATGCAAAATATAAAAGTTAAACAAAAAGAGACGTTTAATCAAGGATACAGTACTTTGAGATACTGTCTGAAGTGGGTAGTGTCATGGCTTGGCAGTGGCTGTAGACAGGGGTTAAGGAACGAGTGGCACAGAGCGCGTGCGGTGGCCATCAGATCAAGCGCGGCTTCGAACCCGTGGGTTGAGCCAGAGCAGCAGCAGAGTGAGCGCGGCCGTGTGGAGAGATGAGGGCTGCAGCGCGCGTGCACAATCTGACGCGCAGGTTGAGAAAGAGAGAGAGAGCAGCGGCCGCGTGAGCGTGGCTGTGTGGAAAGTTGAAAGCTGCAGCGCGCGTGCACAATCCGACGCGCGGGTTGACAGAGGGCTGCAGCCGTGTGAGCGCGGCTGGGTGGAGAGGTGAAGGCTGCAGCGCGCGCACTGAATCCGGCGTGCCGTTTGAGAGAGAGAGAGTCGGAGACAAAAACGAAAGCAGAGGGTCAAAGCCGGGTTAACAATCAGCGTAGCGAACAATTCGTGAAGCTAAAAGAGAAAAAGGTCAACAACGTAGAAGACAAAAGGTATAATTAGCAGATACACTAGACACTGGGCTTGGAGCACGAAAATAATTCGGCACCGGACGGTTGTTCCTGGGCGAATTATATAGAGTGAAAACTAATGAATGAAATACGGAGCAGGTGTGCTCATGCCTGTGAATGAAGCGGCAAAACGGAAGCCGTGGAAAGGAATGAGGAGAAGAGTTGCAGGTGATCATGACAAGTGCAGGTTTATATAGTATGTCACAAAAGTGAGTACACCCCTCACATCTCTGCAAATATTTAGTTATATCTTTTCATAGGACAGCACTGCATAAATGACTCTTTGACACAATGAAAAGTAGTACAGTGTAAAGTTTCTATAGCAGTGTAAATGTATTGTCCCTTCAAAATAACTAAAAATACAGCCAATAATAGCTGAACCCCTGGCAACAAAATGATTACACCCCTAAGTGAAAATGTACAAATTGAGCACAATTAGTCATTTTCCTTCCCCTTTGTCATGTGACTCATTAGTGTTAAACTGTCTCAGGTGTCACCTGATAGGAGGTGAGTTAAATTTGGTATAAAAGTTCTTCCATTCGTTCAAGATGCCACCTCATGGCAAACAACTCTCAGAAGACCTGAAAAAACTAATTGTTGCTTTACATAAAGATGGCCTAGGCTATAAGAAGATAATCAACACTCTGCAACTGGGTGCAGTGGCCAAGACCACCAGCGCTTTAAGAGGACAGGTCTCGCATATATATATATATATATATATATATATATATATATATATATATATATATATATACAGTATATATATATATACAGTATATATAAGTAAAGAAAGCAAAAAAGCAAATCAAAGCAAGGGCAAGCATAGCTGGTACAATAGATACAGGCTAAGCAAGACCAAGAGGACTGATAAAAATTAAGCCTGGAAACATAGACAACACAAGAAATGTGTCCATACTTGGCACATATAATTTAAGGGACTGCTGACAACTCCTGAAGCTTTAGGGACTGGAGCAAAGTAAGGGCCTTCTCAGACTTTGTCTGGTTTTCATGACAGCTGTTCTTACAAACGTTGCAGCTACAATAGGTAAAAATCTTAATTCAAGTTTCAAATGTAGTATGTTGTCTAATGTATACCTGGTCAATGATCAATTAATGATAACTCTATTCCAATGATATTCTAGTACATACTATAGTATAAATCTCTAACCATTAAGATCATTTAAAGTACTTAGTACTTAACATATCAGACTCTTGACATTAATTTCAGTTTGTGTGTGTCTGGGTGATAATGATGAGTATACAGAGACCAGCATGTGCCAGCTGGTAAATATAGATAGAAATTTAGATAATGCTGATGTTCTGCTGGTTTGCCCCTTCGATCAGAAATTTCGCCAAGCAGGTTTAACACATTCTTCATAATCTTCTTGTGCTGGTAATCCATATTGTGGGATGATGGTGGCCCAGTGTGGCAAGGCTCTGCCAGGTTACCGCTAATTATGACCTTAAGTAGGACCCCTAACACAATCTACTTCAAGGGCGCTCTACAATTTCACTGTGTAGTAATTTACTGTATATGTGACAAAGAAAAGGAGAACTTAAAACTTCCTTTGTACTACCTGTGATTTCTGGGATGATCCACTGGCACTTAGGTCAGGTTGAAAGGACGTTGCTGATTGTGTCATTTGCCCTATCTCTGCTGAATGTGGACAGTGTATTAACACATTTTCAATACTTTCTTCTATTTGACAATTAGTTTCAGCAGACGTTTAACTAATAACATACAGTTGCAAGAAAAAGTATGTGAGGAATTAACTGTTTTTTTTTTTTTTTGCTTTAATTTGCCATAAGGTAATCGATCTTCATCACAATAATATACAATGTGCTTGATCTGATAGCATACACAATAAATAATTATAATTGATTGTGTATTTATTGAACAGACCCATTATACATTTGCAATTTTCTGGAGATAAAAGAAAGTAAACCCTTAGAGTTAATAGCTTGTCTGACCTCTTTTAGCAGCAACAACTTCAAGCAAGCACTTTTGGGATTTCTTACTCAGACCTGCACAACATTCAGGATGATTTATTTATTTATTTATTTTTTTACATTTTTGTCATTTTGGAGCTCTCTGCCAAGATTAGTTCTTGGATCGAGGAAAAGAGTGACAGTGTTTCTCCTGGACTGGTGGTCCTCTGCCTTCCTCGACAAAGATTTATTTGAGAGCGTTCCCGTTCTTTTTATGTTAATTTTCAGAAAATGTGTTTTAGCACTGTGGCCTTGCAAATCCACTTTCTTAAAATACTATTTAATGTCACGGTTTGATAGATGCAGGTGAGGAACAGAAGTTAAGACTCGTTAATAATAACACAAACAAAAGAAACCAAATTACTGCAAGAGTATTGCAACAGAAGTAGACAGATGCGAGATGTGAGAATCCAGTAATTGTCAAACAATGTGCACTCTGGGAGTTTTAGTCCCTCCTGAAACTTATAGCGTCCTCTAGGGGTTAATCCTGACATTTGATAAGCATTTTATTTATTTATTTTTATTTATTTTTTAAACAGGTAAAAGATCAGAATGTTTCCTGAGATTCATGGCCCTCCTGCTCATTTATACGCAAGTGGTTAACTCGCAAGAACCTCCTGAAATTTCAGACATGTTTGTTGAGGTAACATTTTATAATTCATGAAATATGAACAACGAAAGAGAATCAGAAACTTTCATATGGAATTTTTGATGGAATGATATCCCGGACATTTTTCAAAAGGAATTGCAAATTGCATTTTGTGTGTTCCATATGTGGACGCATAAAGTGTGACATAATTCAAATGCAACTGCAAACTTTGCATTACCGTTTACTTTTTCGCCTTCGCGAACGCACACTGACTGCCAAATTTCAAATGAAAAAGCAAAGTCAATTTCCCATTGCATTTCCCATGTCTTACAGGTCCTGAGCCTGTCATATTTAAATAGCAAAATCAATTACCACGTCTGCTTTCTCACTTTGTCTTCATCGCGCATGTAGCCTGCCAAAACTCAAACGCTAATCCATTTGCGATTGTATTTCCACACATTACACGGAAACCTGTCAATCAGCGTCAGAGGCGGGTCTATACTGTCGGGCGTGATTGTATGGGGAGTGACGTCACTCACAGTCGCCCGACCAGGAGGGAGAAATTTAAGCAATGGAGGTGAACCGAGATTATCTCATCTGATTATCAAGAAATAAACACACAAAAATGGCAAATCGCATATTTTCCTACTATGGAGTGGACAGAGAAGCTGTTAAAAATAAATATATATTTTTGATCTTCTCCTGTTACAGCCTGCTGGAGCTAAATCTGTCAGAAACGCTGCTTACCGGCGATTTATAGCGAAGGAATCATTAAGGGACCGTATAAAAAGTGCATGACCAACCGTTTGTTTACAGAAGAATACACAAGATTACAGAGAAATACCTCACAGGACATCAAACATAGTAAAATGTTAGGCTACAGTATGGATTATTTGTTTATTTATTTGTTTGTTTAATTGATTAATAATTATTTTAATGTACATTTAAAAATAAATGATTACACGGACAATACTTGTGACAATGAAACAGAGAGTTTGTTAAATGAGAGTTGGGGTGTTTTTATTATTAAAATAATAATAATAATAATTGTAAAGATATGTATGAAAATGAATGCACTTTGGTACTGTCTATTAGAATGCAAAAAATGACAAATCAACAAAATTCAATGACATTTTTGCTATAGAAATTTCAAATGTAAAACCAATTGTACTATAATACGCACTATCCTTGCTAATAACTACAGTACAACTCTTCCCCTTGCAATATTCAGTTTGATATTAATTCCATTGTTATTTTTTAATTAATATTTTGCAAATAAAAGATTGCAAAATGAAATCAAACTGAATGAGAAAAAGGTTGTAGTTATTACTAGATACAGTGGAATATTACTGGTTTTACACGTGTGATCCACATAACGAAGTTTTTTTTTGTTGTTGTAAAAATGTATTTTAAAAAACAGTATTAAACTCAATATTGCAAACGGAATGGTTGTAGTTATTAGCAAGGATAGAGTGGATTATAGTACAGTGAAATTATTATTTTTTTAATAATAAAAAAACACCTCGACTGTCATTTAGCTGTACCCAACAAATGGTACAGAAATGGGTCATGCACTTTTTAGACGGTCCCTTAGTGACTCCATCGCTATAAACCGCCGGGTGTTATGCGCTAAAATGCCTCCCTGCCACGGATTGCCCCACTACATAATCTCTATCAAATATTATATTAGAACTTAACCTCATAGGTTTATGATTTACAAATTGCACCAAAGGAATTTGATTATAAAATAAGCAATATAAAAAAGACATGTTGTATAGAGAAAAAATACATAAATTTTATATATTTTTTTCATATACAACATGTACATTTTTATATTGCTTATTTATAATAAAAATCGTTTCGTGTAATTTTTCACCATAAACAATATTTATTTAGCGTAAACATTTTTGTATTACATGACAAACCCCTGCAAAATAAAAGCACCACAAAATAAACATTATATGAGATTTTGTGTCTTAATTTTCGTGTATTAATTTGTCATGTGCGTGTGATGATACCAAGTGATTGTACCTGTTACTCTAGGAAGCCACTAGAGGGCAGTGTGTTCAGGGTTATGTGTTTAATACAGAAGGAATCAGCATAGAGGACGAAGGGCTGGCCATGAGAGAAGAAATAAAAAAGACAAACATCCTAAGACTGTACGGAACGTTATTTCAATAAAAACATTAACAAAACATGGTACCAGGAGTGAATTAAATAAATAAATAAATAAATAAATAAAGAAGGACAGCCTGTTGTGAAAGTGACATATGGATTCTCTGAAACCTCCAGAGAATTTGAAGCTCACTGGAAATGTTGACAGCAACTGGCGCAGTTTTAAGCAGCAATTTGAGCTGTACATGGCCGCTATCGGGATGGACACAAAGCCGGGAACACGTAAAGTTGCTTTACTACTGACGATTCCTGGTCCACAGGCCGTTGAAGTGTATAATACATTCGTCATTAATGAGAACGAAGATAGAAACAAGCTCGATGATGTGCTGGCTAAATTTACTGCTCATTGTTTGCCCAAAAAGAATGAAACTTATGAAAGACACGTGTTTCATTCACGTGTGCAGCAGCTGCAGGAAACATATGATAATTTCCTGACTGACCTGAGATTAAAGGCTAAGACTTGCTATTTTGACCAGCTAAGTGACTCAATGATAAGAGATCAGATGGCATTGGTGATGCAAAACTCAGACAACGCTTACTGAGAGAAACAGAGCTCACTTTGCAAGAGGCAGTCAAAATTTGTCAAGCTAGTGAACTTGCTCAACTTCATGTAAAAACGTTCGGAGAAATAATGCCAAAAAGCATGTTTTCAAATACAGATGCTGCAATTGGTGCAATATCCTTTAAAGGTTAACCTAGTTAACCCAGTGTAAGTATCTATCCAGTAATGTAAACTTTAAAGCACTTTTTGTAAGTCGCTCTGGATAAGAGCATCTGCCAAATGCCTAAATGTAAAGAGAAGAGATGCACGTTTAGATCAGCAAAACAGAAGGATGGTATCTACAGTTGCAAACGATGTGGTACTGATCATCAGCCTAAGCAATGTCCAGCTTTTGGGAAACAGTGTGCGAAGTGTAATGGTAAAAATCACTTCGGAAACAATGCTTTACCAAAAGAAAAATTAAACAAAAAGGCAAATCTGTCAAGATGATAGAAGAAACTGATTTGAGTGATACGTTCTTTGTCGGCATGGTAACCAAGGAAAACCTGCAGGAATTTGAGAACATTGGATGTAGACAGCTATCAGTTAATGCACAGAGTCAAGAGGATGCTGTCAAAAATGACAGATGGGTGGCACCACTACAGATAAATGGAGCCCTGGTCACTCTCAAGCTGGATACTGGTGCTAAAGCAAACTTAATAAGCATGTCAGACATCAAAAATATGACAGAAAAGCCAAAAATTAAGAAGAAGCCAACACTTCTCAAGGATTACAATGGGAAAAGCACTGACTCTTTAGGCATATGCAGGCTGAAAGTAACAGTAAAGGATAAAGTCTATCACCTACTCTTTTCTGTTGTTGCTGAGGAACGGGAGTCCCTGCTGGGTGACAAGGCCTGTGAGACCTTAAATCTGGTCAAAAGATATGTATATCTTTTTTATATGTATAACATTAACCATGGAAATTCAGCTGTGACTACAGGTAACTCTGTGGCTGACATAGTGCAGAGTTTTGAAGATGTTTTTAAAGGCTTTGGTGTTTTACCTTATGTTTACAAGATCCAGCTGAAAGAAAATGCACAGCCTGCACGCCAAAGTCCAGCTCCACTAAAAAAACGTCTAAAGATAGAATTAGACAGGATGACAACACTAGGAGTAATAAAAAAAATTCAAGAACCGACTGCCTGGGTAAACTCCATGGTGTGTGTAAAAAAAAAAAATGGAGATTTAAGGGTGTGTATGGATCCAAAAGATCTGAATGATAACATAAAGTGTGAGCACTATCAAATACCTAAACGTGAAGAAATAATAAATGAAATGGCGGGTGCGAAATATTTCAAGAAGCTTGATGCTTCACATTTTGGCAGATAAGTCTGGACGAGGACAGCACAAAGTACTGTACCTTCAACACTCCGTTTGGTAGATATTCTTTCCTTAGAATCATCATGAAGGGCTTGAAGGAGTCAGAGCATACATTGATGATATCATCATTTGGGGATCTTCACATCAAGAGCACAACAGTAGACTAACCAAAGTGCTGCAGAAGATCAGAGCGAGCGGGCTGAAGCTAAACAAAGACAAATGTCAGTTTGGTGTGCAAGAACTTATATTTCTGCGGGACAAATTGTCAAGTCAAGGAATACAGCCTGACAAGGAGAAGATAAATGCCATCCTGAAGATGAAATGTCCAACAGAAAGGAAAGCAGTACAGCGCATCATGGGCATGGTGAATTATATTGGAAAGTTTATTCCCAATCTTTCTTCAAAAACATCATGTCTGCGAGAACTCCTGCAAAAGACAACAGACTTTGTATGGACAGACAAACATGAGAGAGAATGGCAACAGTTGAAAATAGCATTGACCTCAGCACCCGTATTGCAGTTCTTTGATCCAACAAAGAAGACTAAAGTGTCCACAGATGCCTCCAAGAATGGTCTTGGTGCAGTTTTATTACAAGCTGATGATGAGATCTGGAAGCCAGTAGCGTATTCAAGCAGATCCATGACTGACTCTGAGTTTCGATATGCACAAATTGAGAAAGAGTGCTTGGGATTAGTCTTCAGTCTGGAGAAATTTCATAATTACGTATATGGCCTTCCCACCTTTACTGTAGAGACAGATCATCGTTCATTAATTGCAATAATAAAAAAGAATCTAAGTGAAATGACACAGAGGATTCAAAGACTGATGATGAAATTGCAGAGGTATGATTTCAATTTGGTATATATGCCTGGCAAATACTTAGTACTTGCAGATACCCTCTCACGAGCATCTACACAAAATGGTGAGAGTACAACAGAAGAAGACTTTGAGATCCATGTGAATTTGATGCGCACAGCGATTCCAGATTCAGATTCCACAGCGATTCCAGATTCAGATACAAAGTCGAAGCAAATAGGTGAAGAAACAAGGAAAGATGATGAGTTACAAGCTATCATTGACAACAATCTATGTGTGGTGGATGGAATTCTTCTAAAACAAAACAGAATTGTCCTTCCTCAAAGCTTGAGACAAGACATACTACACAGAATTCATCAAGGTCATCTTGGCATTGAAAAATTTAAGAGGGGAGCGAGAGAGACGTTTTTTTTTGGCGTTTTTTTTTTCGAAAAGATGGTGAGACAGTGTGTCACATGTCAAAAATTCAGAAACAATCAAACTAAGGAGCCAATGATAATACCAGACTTGCCAACGTCACCATTGGAGAAAGTTGGTATGGATCTCTTCAATCTGAAGGGCAATAATTATCTAGTGGTGATTGATTACTATTCAAATTACCCTGAATTGGCCTTACTCTCGAACATGTCATCAAAATGTGTGATAACACATGCTAAATCAATTTTTGCAAGACATGGCATACTGTACCACAGACTGTCATCAGTGACAATGGTCCATGTTTCAGCAGCAAAGAGTGGCAAGACTTTTCAGTGCAATATGACTTTAAGCATGTCACTTCAAGTCCAGAATATGCTCAGTCAAATGGCAAAGCTGAGAAAGGAGTTCACATTCTTAAACAACTTCTAAAAAAGGCTGCTGACAGTAAATCTGATCCGTACCTTGCTCTGCTTAATTATAGAATCTCTTCGTTAGACATGGCATGGCCCCGGCTGAGATGTTGATGAATCGGAAACTTCGCACTACACTGCCGTCTTGTGCCAAACAGAAGGGAAATGTGAAAATGAAGCAGAAACTCAAGCAACTGAAAGATAGACAGAAGTTCTACTATGAAAGGGCAACAAAGCTTCTAGGAGAAATAATAAAGACAAACATCCTATGACTGTTCATTAAAAACATGAACAAAACAGTGCCTAGAATTAATTATAATAGTAATAATATATTTGATAAAAATATATAATGTATTCGTTAATAATAATATGTATTTTTGATTGTGATGTCCGAATATACTTGATTAAGGTTTTGTGGGGGTGCAATTCGTGGCAAGGGGCATTTTAGCGTATAACMCCAACTTTACCGCGGTTCACCTCCATTGCTCAAATTTCCCACTCCTGGTCGGGCGACTGCGAGTGACGTCACTACCCATGCAATCACGCCCCACAGTATAGACCCGCCCCTGACGCTGATTGACAGGTTTCCGTGTAATGTGTACCGTGTTGCGTTTGAGTTTTGGCAGGCTACATGCGCCACGAAGATAAAGTGAAAAAGCAGACGTGTTAATTGATTTTGCTATTTAAATATGACAGGCTCATGACCTGTAAGACATGGAAAATGCAATGGGAAATGGACTTTGCTTTTTTATTTGAAATTTGGCAGTCAGTGTGCGTTCGCGAAGGTGAAAAAGCAAACAGTAATGCAAAGTTTGCAATTGCATTTGAATTATGTCACACTTTATGCGTCCACATATGGGAAACGCAACTGTAAATGCAATTTGCAATTCCTTTTGAAAAATGTCCGGGATATTATTCAATACCTTTCAAGTTTAACATTTTTCAAATGTAAACCAAATTGCCTAGACAAGTGTGTCTTAAGTACCTGTAGATCTGGAAAGTAACTCCATTAAGAGTCCTCTAATGTACAAACAAGGAAACTGGATTACTTCTAAACTGTATCTATGTATAAAATGAGAATACAGTTTTGAGAATAAAGAATGAATTCAGCAATGACCAGGACTTACAACTGAATACTAATAATAATGATTATGGCAAATCCAAATATAATCCACATACAATAGAATAGAATAGAAAAACAACAAGAAGAAGAAGATGTAATTGTTTAACTTAAAAGTATTTAAAAAGACATGTTGAAAGATCATATATAAAACTGTAGTTTGCATGTTTGGTATGAATTATTGTGTAGAAGTTAAGGCTTTGTAACAAAGAGAACAAAAAGTATAAGCCAATAAAAAGATTCTGTATGAGTAAAGTAATGGTAAACTTTGGATTTTTACGATATACAAACTGATTTGTGTATGTATTAAACATGAGCATTAGCATTACAGTAACACTTATTATGCAACGTTGCCTAATTATTATTTTTTTCTCGCAAATCCAGTTTAGCTACATAGATGGACAAACACACAATTTAAGGGAAAAACGAGATGGTAAATGAAAATTATGTTCTCAATTATTTGAATGTAAATATTATATTTATAACTATTACTATTATTTTTATATTTGTCACTCAAATAATCAAACTCACATTATTATTTCCAGTGACTGCAGACATACTACAATACATTATAATTATAGAGGTGAACGTGTCACAAGCAATTTTCCTTGACCAAATCAAATCATCACTGGAGTCCTTCAGTCCTTTCCAAGTAGACAACACCACAGAAATTGAGAGTCTAAACATTACAACAGGTGAGCTCTGTATTAAAATAAATAAATAAATAAATAAATAAATAAATAATAATGATAATTACTTGTGCATATAAAAATTATTAATGTATTGTATTTACATGTAAAAAATACACTAATTATTAAACAACTTGTTGTTGAAGAGTAAAATGACTTTGGTGCACACATCCATAACTTATCAATAGTTTCTTATATGTATATATACAGTATGTCACAAAAGAGAGTACACCCCTCACATCTCTGCAAATATTTAGTTATATCTTTTCATAGGACAGCACTGCATACATGACTCTTTGACACAATGAAAAGTTGTCAGTGTAAAGTTTGTATAGCAGTGTAAATTTATTGTCCCCTCAAAATAACTAAAAATGCAGCCAATAATAGCTGATCCACTGGCAACAAAATGATTACACCCCTAAGTGAAAATGTACAAATTGAGCACACGACTGTATTGATGTAAAAGGCCTCAATACAAGGTGCTGGCTTTTACCATTTAACAACAAATTCTGGGTTGTTTATTTGACCCAACAAGTGGGTTGCTGGGATGATACATTTCAATTTACATATAGAACCATTTTGTTTTCAGAAAGGTCCCAAAATGTACATAACTTCACATAATGTAAATAGATTACAT
>QMIH01000032.1:41497-64855 GCA_003987875.1 Clarias batrachus
CAGTGGTTTCCTAGCAGATATTCTACCATGAAGGCCTGATTATATATATATGTATATATATGGAGAGAGAGAGAGAGAGAGAAAATCCTTTTAAAAAGTCTATAAAACTTTTATGTAAATTTTGCAAAATGCACATACAGAATACTGATAAATGATAAAAACAAATGCTAAATGCAATCATGATTATGAAATCAAAAGCTTTGGCTATTACTATGGCTGAGGCTTATTTGAATGCTTATGCCATGAGAAACCAAAAGCAGACAACAGTGAACAAATCAGAAGATAAATCACTACTTATCATTTTCACATTTTATTATAACCTTTAAAACCGTTGCAAATTAACATCCAAATAACCTTCTTCGTCCATTTTCACACACTTGTTTCTCTTTTGAATAAGTTATTAATTCCACCACAGCATACAGGACATAAAAACAATCAGCAGAACAGAACTCATTAATTGGTAATCTTTTTAATCTGTGTCAAAATATTAAGTAAGTAATTAAGTAAGTAAGTAATATTAAGTAATCAGGTAATCTTTTCTGGATTGATTTATTTAAAAAAATTTAGTTGGACTCAAAATTATTCAAGTATTAGTAATTATTCAGTTAGGTTTTTTGGCTAAAATTACTAACTTGCACCTGTGTGTAATAAACCAATGAAACAAGAACAATTTGAATAGCTCAACACAACTAATATAACATGTGATTTCTCCATAGTCAACACAAAATGATACAGCAAGTAATCATTAAAAGTATCAGAACATCTTGATTACAGTACATAGTAGAGCCCCTTTTATCTGTTATGTCCTGTTGCAAACATGATGTATAGACTTAAACTAGCTTCTGCCAGTGTTTCTAAGGGATCGTATCCCATTCTTTACGGGCAATGACCTCTAGTTCAGTAAGATTATTGGGTTTGTGTGCTCCAAATACTTTTCTTCAAAATTTTCCTTTGGTTTCAAGTCAGGCAACTGTGATGGCCACTCTATAACCCTCCAGGACTTTATCTAAAACCAAGCCTTGGTGGATTTTGAAGTATGCTTGGAACCATTGTTCTGTTGGAATGTCCAATCACACCGAAGTTTCAGCTTCCTCACAGATAGAATAACATTTTCTTTAAGGGTAAATGATTGAATCCATCTTGCCCCCCACACACCACAGGCTCTTCTACTGTAATTCTACGATATTTTTCATATCCTTGTCTTTGTTTGTGCAAGGCAATGATCTCTACTCTTAACTTTATGGATGACTCTGTTGAATTTGCCATTGCTGATGTGCAGTCAAACATCTCCAACAAATCTCTAGAAAGTGTCATGAGGTGGAGTACAACGAAGTTAATCCAAGCGTGGATGAATGATCGCAGCGTAATACCGGTCAAATACCGGAGAATCAGTCAGCGTAGCGTATAAAGCAAATCGCAAAACGAGAGCCGTATACAAAAGAAGTAGGGTGAGGTCGGTAACCGGGAAATCAATCAGCGAAGCAACAATCCAAAAGACATTAAACAAAAGCCACAGTCAAACCAAGGAAGCGCGAGATCAAAGAGCGATGCAAACAAATCCAAAACGTGCACATTTGTGTTGAATTTGGAGAATTCACTTGTTATATTAGTTGTGTTGAGATATTTAGATTGATCTTGTTTCACTGATTTATCACAAACTGCTGCAAGTTAATAATTTTGGCAAAAAAAACAAACAAACAAAAAAATCACTCACTCATCATCTATATCGCTTAATCCTGTATTCAGGGTCATGGGGTGCCTGGAGGCTATCCCAGGAGACTTAGGGCACATGGCAGGTTACACCCGGGACAAGGTGCCAATTCATTGCAGGGCACTCATACACTCACTCATTCACACACTACTGGCAATTTGAGAACGCCAATTAGATATGAAATAAGAAAATACATAGTTTCCTAACTTTGCTTAACAGTGCATCTGCCCTTCACTGTTGTGAGTGATGTCATGGTTGTCACGTGTCTGCAAAAGGTCAATATCTAATCAGAGTCATTAGACAGGACTAGGTGCAGGTGAATGTCATTATAGCCATGTGTCTATTCAGGTGCAAGCTGGGGAATGGAGTCTGAAATGAGTTTCAATACACGAATCTACTTTCAAATACACAATGATTATGATAATGAGAAGATTAATCTACTTTAATTCCACAGTATGCAGGCTAAATGGTGCTGAATATCAATGCTGGTGTCAGGATCAGTATTTATGGCCGTGTGAAACATGCACAATGTATGGACCTTGTGACAACGTTGCCAACACTTCATGTGGCTGCATCAGTGCTCTTCCAAATGACGGACACTTCTGCCAGCCAGCCAATGAGCTGACCTGTATGTATGAAATGTAACATGAAAAATAATCATGCCGGATAGAAGTTTTTACTCTTGTTTTTTACATGAAATAATCAAGTGATAAATAATTTCCTCAACAAAGAAAAATATAAGCTCAAGTCAAGTTAAGTAGCCTTTTATTGTCATTTCAACTATATATAGTTTAGTACACAGTGAAGCAAAACTACGTTCCTTCAGGACCAAGATGCTACATACAACATGAATTAACAGCATAAATTAATAAAAAATGTCTAGGACAAAATCTAATTAGCTAACTAGCCAAGACAACAAATTAACATAAAAAAACAAGAGCAAAACTATCTACAAACAATAATAAAAAAAAAAAAACCCTAAATAAAGTGCACTTAGGCAAATTTGCAAACAAAACTAACAACACAACTCAATGCAAATGTTCCAATACAGAGTAGGGAAAGTAATAAAAGACCTCATCTAAATGTATCTCATTTTTTAAGGCAAATTTTTCATTTCAAGTTGTTTAAGTTGGAGCAGGTTTCATTAGTCCTTTTTAAAATTACTCTTGTTTCTTTATAGATAATTCTGCATGTCTACCCAATCCAGTCCCAGGTAAAATTACCATAATAATTACCATAATGTGTATAGAATGTCCCTGAACTTTCTGTACTTTTAATTTTGCCTTCAATGCTAATTTAGATTTTGTTATATGTATTTTCTGTTCACTTTTTCTCACAGCTGAATATCTGTTTGAGTTTGAGTTTGACGCACCATATGCACCATCTGTAAAAATTGTGAATAATCTGATATATCTTCTGGAGAAACCCAGTGTCAGCTTCTTAAATATCCTAGAACTGGACATCACTACAGGTAACTGACTTTAGGTAGAAATTCCTCTACACAAAATCATGAAAAACATACCAAGGGTCCTGGGATAGGCTTTGAATATTAAAATATTAGTTTATTGCCAGCATTAAATTATGTGGTTTGTCATAATGTTTACTGGTAAGCCTTCACAATGAGGCCAAGCACTTTATGGAGACAGTAGGAATTACTAGAGTACATCTCAATAAAGGGATATCTCTGCTGACAAACAATTATACATGTGACATATGCAATACTTAGTAGAGCCCCCTTTAGCTATTACTGTAAGACCTGTTGCAAACATGATGTACATGTACTGTACAGATGCGTCTATTAAGAATGCACGCTTTTTCCCGGAAAAGGCCGCAATTCGTCTCGCGTAGTGCCGTGGAATCCCACAACCACTATTTAGGAATTTATATGAATCTGTTGTGCGTCACTGAATATTTGCCAGATGGCGCATGGAGGGACTTTATCTACCAAGTACAATGAAGAGTACAAGTTATGAGTACGGTTATGAGCATAATTTGTTCTGGAAGCAGGCTTGTTTATCATAACACTCCTAAACAAAATCTAGTTTTCTCATAAAAACATATAATGGACACAGCTCAAAAAAATAAATACATAAAAATAATTAATACGGAATATAAAGTAAAAATAAAAAAAGTAACCTTCACTTTACCTTTAAAAAAGTCTAAATAAATCTCGACAGATAAGTGTTTCCGTTTGTGCGTGAGGGCGCTGTGTATTTGTGTGTGTTTATGTGTATGTGAAGCTAAAGTAAGAGGAGAGGAGGAATGAGTCCCCCCCCCCGTCACGTGGTGTGGTATGGAGCACCACACCACAAGATGTTTTTAATAATAATTGCCCTTACGCAGGGCTTTAGAGGGGGTCAACGAATTAGGAGGTTGTGAGAGTGCTCTTATTACGCACGGTAAGACCTTCCCGTTTGGAGATGGCATGGGTTTATTAATTAAGGAACTTATATGAGAACAAAACTGAAAACACAAAATAAACAGAGCTCCACCATCTACACGAGAACGGACGGAGCTCCGGAAACTAAAACTAAAACTTTTATCCTCTTGGGGCTTATGCCCTTACCGAGGATTGTGGGAGAGAGGTCTTTGTGTTTTGTACACTTTAACTGAGTGCACACGCTGAACTTATGCATGCCGCTCTCTGTTTCACCCTCTTTCGCTTTTGCCGGCGTCTTAGACAGACGGAGGCTGGGGCTTTGGGCTTGGGTCTCTGAACAGCACATTTTGTCTGTCTGTCTTTCTTTTCTTTCCTTCTTTCTTTCTTTCTTTCTTTCTTTCTTTCTTTCTTTCTTTCTTTCTTTTTTTTTTCTTTTTTTGTCTTTGTCTTGGCCCTGATACCTTACCGGTGCTACCTAAATGATCACATGAAGTGCGCCAGTATCAGGACCCTTGTCTGGCAACCGCGTGTATAAATGGCTGCAGCCTGTGGATCTACTCATTCTGAACAGTTTATGCACGGCTCTGCCCCTCACGCGACCCACGTCATTACACCTCCCCACTCCGTCTTCTCCTCATACACAGTAACTCTTCCTCCTCTCTTATTTGAGTTTCACACGCACACCCCACCCAAAACCCTTTTATCGGGAAAATAAACAAGAAATCTCTCTAATGATACTCGAAGTAGGGCAGACTAACGGTATCACTGCTGTAAAGTAAAAATAAAACAAATTAATTTGCACTTTACCTTTGAATCGTGACAGAGCAATGTTTCTGTGTAGAGCAGAGAGAGAGTGTGTGTCAAGTCAAGTTGTGTGTGTGTGTGAAGGTGAGAGGAAGAGGGGTGTGTAAAAGGGCACAATGACCAATGCCCAATGATGCAGGCATACACATCAAAGTGCCCACTGAGACAGAGAGAGAGAAAATGGATCTTTAATCTCTCTAATGAGACTTGCTTTTGCTTTACACGCACTCACACGTGTGTTATAATAAACAGTACACACGCACTGTACACACACATAAAAACAAAATAAAATATTTTTATATGAACTAAAGTCATGCAGGGGAGATGATTACTCAGAATTTCACAGCGCAAGACAGCAAAAAACCATTGGCTCAGTTATGATCTGTTGCTCAGTGTCAAAAGAAAGAAGAAGCACATGCGTGCTACATGATACTCAGTATTCGTAAACCAAGACTTGCACAAGTCAGAATTTATTAAAAATCTTTGCTCGTCTTGCGGAATACTCGCAAACCGTGTTACTCACTTTTTGAGGTTCCACTGTAGGTCCTATTAGTTAGCCTAAAACAATATTGTTTCCAATGCTGAAGCATTGTTTATTGTATATTTATAGCACACACACAATAATACAATATTGTTTTAGGTGAACTTATCATACATTTTTTGTATCCTTTGTTGTACTTTGTCTTTTTGCACACACACACAGGTACGTTACAATAATAATAATAATAATAATACTGGATGGAGAAAGCACAGTCAAACAAGAATCATCATTGAAGGAGAGAAGAAAATGAAGAATAAATACATATCAGTATTTACAGTTTGAGCTCGACACGTTTATGAGCTCTGTCGCTTGCTGTCAATGAGGGCCTAAGAGAGATTAACACATTTTCTGACACAGTAGTCATTAAAAGGGTCGATTTGTGTTAAATTGGGCAAAATCACTTGTTATATTAGTTGTGTTAAGCTGTTTATATTGCTCTTGTTTCACTGATTTATTACAAACTCCTGCAAGTTAATCATTTTGTTAAAAAAAATAAACAGATTTTTTGAAGGGGTTGCATAATCTTGAGTGCAACTGTATCTCAAATGTAATTATCAAAGAAAATACATACTTCCGTAACATCTGTTAACAGAGCTTCTGCCCTTTGCTGTTGCAAATGATGTATTGGTTGTCATGTGTCTGCCAAAGGTTATTATTTAAACAGAGTCATTAGACAGGACTAGAGGCAGGTGAATGTCATTATGGCCATGTGTCTATTCAGGTGCAGCTGGGGAATGGAGTCTGAAACAAGTTTCAATATAAAAATCTTATAGAACTCAAACTCAACTTTTTTTTTCAATTGCTCAAGTAGGCAATGATTATGATCATGAGAAGATTTATCTACTTTAATTCCACAGTATGCAGTCTGATTGGTGCTGAATATCAATGCTGGTGTCAGGATCAGTATTTATGGCCGTGTGAAAAGTGCTCACTGTATGGATCTTGTGATAACGTCGCCAACACTTCATGTAGCTGCATCAACGCTCTTCCAAAAGATGGACACTTCTGCCAGCCAGCTAATGAGCTGACCTGTATGTATGAAAAGTAACATGAAAAATAATCATAC
Source organism: Clarias batrachus (assembly GCA_003987875.1). NCBI lineage: Eukaryota > Metazoa > Chordata > Actinopteri > Siluriformes > Clariidae > Clarias > Clarias batrachus. The sequence continues at coordinate 48,000 of QMIH01000032.1, forward strand.
AATAAAAACAGGGAAAGAAAATAAAAGACCTGACCTAGAGGTTCATCTAAATGTATCTCATATTTGTAGCTACATTTATAATTTCAATTTAAGTTAAAGAAGGTTTCATTAGTACTTTTTAAAAATTATCTTCTTTTTTATAGACAACAACTCTACATGTCGACCCAATCCTGTGCCAGGTAAAATTACAAAAATAACTACCATAAGTGAATTTTACTATGTTCTGGGACTTTTAGTAATGTCTAAAATGCTCTATTTTGTTTTATTATATGGATTTTATGTCCACTTTTTTCGCAGCTGAATATCTGCTTGAGTTTCTGGTTGGTTTGCCATATTCAATATATTCATCATATTCATCATATTATCTAACATTCTTTCTGACTACACCCAGTTTCCACTTCATGAATATCTATGAAATTAACATCACTACAGGTAATTTACTTTTTCTCTACACAAAAATCATATCAATGGTCCTGGAATAGCCATTAAATGTTAAATTATTATCTGTTTATTCTTAAATTATGTGGCCTTTCTGTTATTTGTCTGCCATAAAATTTCCTGTAAAAGGGTTCTTATTGTAGTAACCACAAATTACAGTAGCCAAATATGTTATCTATTTATTTATAAGGTCCATTGTCAGAGCTCCAAGTTTAGAAAATTTATCCAATAAACAGAATTTGTCACATAGTTGATTATCCATTTCCACAAACATTTTCAAAGAAACACAGTTCGTCAAATCAATGTTATAATAGTTATGGTCAAAAATAAAAAGGCTTGAATATCCTAATACAGACTAAGTCTACTGAGTAATCTAAAGCTAAGGGAAGGGTCAAGACATAAGCCAGGAGGTCTAAACTAACATGGGTGCTAAGCCTAGTAACACTTCAAAATGAAGCCAAGAATTCTAGAGAGACACTATGAATTAGTGTTCTAATCATTTTTCTAATACTTCTAATATTACAATATTTGTCTCTTCCTCAGTGTGTTACCTATATGGCTTTAAATACCAGTGTGAATGTCAGTATCAGTATTTCTGGTCACCTGATAAGTGTATTACATATGGCTCCTGTCCTTACCAAAATGCTGGAGCATGTACGTGTCTCAATGCCCTACCCAGTGATGGACAGATGTGTGTGCCAAAAAGTGGTAAGAGAATATTTGTGCGTATTTATAAAGTCCTTATGTAAAGACCTAAAAAGGATTTGTTTTATTTACATGTATATTGTCTTTATTTATTTTATTTCATTTTTTACAGAATTGCTAATATTTGAATATCTGATTGAATTTGAGATTAATACTGCAAAACCATCAATCAATGAAGTGATCAATATAGTAGAATACTTACTTGGAGGAAATCGTTTGCCATTTTCATTTCATCAGATTGCAGAAATCAGAGAAGTAGACATGACAACAGGTAAGAGTTAGGCTGTGTGTAAAAATATATCTAATTAAATATTCAGTGTATTACGTTTAGGCATCACCTAATTTAATAGTCATGTAAAGACAGTGAATGCTATCCAGTACATTCTTCCAAACACAAAATGCACCCAAATATGTAGTATTTAAATGAGGGAGCAGGATATCATGAAACAAAAAGCAATTATTATTATTATTATTATTATTATTATTATTATTATTATAGATAAATAAAGGTTTTTGCCTCTACATTGGTCAGAACTCACTCTTCCAATGATATATTTATGTTTCATAATTTGGAGGACCAGAAACTAGTCTTTTCTGATTATATATATATGTCTGTTCAGTCAATTTTGTCACAGCATCACCCAAAACTGGCTGAACTGTATTCAATCAAACTATGCCAGTCCTTCAGTACCTGAAGCTAAACCTGAGCCTTAAATTAAATAAAAATGTTCAATAGAAGGAACCTTATGAGCAGTTTTGTGCCAGATTATGTCACAGCATCCAGGGTTTTTTGGACAAATATATGTTGCTCTTTCTCTCACAGTCCATGTGGCTATACAGTATGCATCATTTAACAGAGCCAATCAACACGATAGTTTAGAAGACACAGATATGACTGTAATGCATATAAAAAGCACCCTCATGAAACACAAACAAATGCATGACACAGCCTGGCTTACTCAAGAACCCAAAAGCAGATTCAACAGAAAATAGATGCAGCAAACCAAACAGAACCAACTGATACATGAACTACAGACCTGTTGTATCTGATGTCACTGTCTAGGCACTTCTGGATGAACATTTAAAAATGGTCAAAGACAGAAAGGCATAAATATCCAAATAAAGGATAAGGCAAGACTCAAACACAGTAAACACAAAGGTCTAAACACTCATGGGTGTTAAGCCTGGTAACACTTCACAATGAGTCCAAGCACTTTAGGGAGGCATTAAGAATTACTAGATCACAACTCAGGGGAAGGAGATCTTTGCTGACAGACAATTATGCTTATGCAAAAGTTTAGGCACCCCTTGATATAAAACAGATTTTGGTGATTTTTTACTTGAAAGGATGTTAACATAGTCTCTCTTGGAAATGGAAAAAATGCACAATATTTAATATTGATGCTTAGTTACGTTTTGTGCCATAAATTGAACAAAAATAAAAACATTATTATGGCACGGTGCAAAAGTTTGGGCACCCTAAGAGTTTCAGAGTGTCAGATTCTTTTTATGAGGTTTCAGATCTTAATCATCTCATTAGATCTAATGCCTGGCAACCTCTGTCATTAGTCAATGCCAATTTAAAATCTTTACAAAGACTTTGTAAACTCTTCAAACCTTGTGCACACACTTGCTGACACTCAACAACCATGGGTTCCTCTAAACAGCTGTGTAAGACTCTTAAAATGAAAGTTATTGATGCCCACAAGGCAGGAGAAGGCTACATAAAGATAGCAAAGCATTGCCAGCTTGCAGTTTCCACAGTGAGACATGTAATCAAGAGATGGAAGTACAGAGGAACTGTGGAGTTCAAGATGAGATCTGGAAGACCAAGAAAACTCTTGGAGAGAACTGCTTGTATGCTGGTCAGAAAGACAAATCAAAATCCCCATTTGACTGCAAAAAACCTGCAGGAAGATTTAGTAGACTCAGGAGTGGTGGTGCACCATTCCACAAGACCCTCCTTGAAGAGTCAACAGAACAAAATCTTACCGTTGTTTCCATCATAAAATCCAGCCTCAGAAGTATGCAACAGAACATCTACAGGAGCTTGATGCATTTTGGAAACAAGTGCTGTGGACTGACGAAGTTAAAATAGACTCTTTGGCCACAATCAGTAAAGGCATGGAGAAACAAAGGAGCAGCATTTCATGAAAATAACACCTTGCCAACTATTAAGCATGGGGGTGGATGTATCATGCATTGGAGTTGTGTTGCAGCCAGTGGCACAAGAAACATTGCACGGGTGAAGGGAAGAATGGATTCCACTAAATACCAGCAAATTCTGGAAGCAAACATCACAGTAAAAAGGCTGAAAAGAGGGCGGCTTCTACAACAGGACAATGATCCTAAACATACCACGAAATCCACTCTGAAATACCTCAAGAGACGCAAGCTGAAGGTTTTGGAACGGCCATCACAGTCCCCTGATTTAAACATCATTGAAAATTTGTGGGTAGATCTTAAAAGGCTGTGCATGCAAGACCACCAACGAATATTACAGAACTAGAAGCCTTTTGCAAGGAAGAATGGGAGGAAATCCCAAGTACAAGAATTAAAAGACTTTTAGCTGGCTATAAAAAGGGTTTGCAAACTGTGATAGTTGCCAGAGGAGGTGTTACTAAGTACTGATTATGTAGGGTGCCCAAACTTTGCACAGTGCCACAATACTGTTTTTCTTTTAAAAATCTTTGTTCAATTTATGACCTAAAAATAACTATGCACCAATGTTTGCTGAAAATATTGTTATTTTCAATATTGAAATATTGAGACTGTTAACATAATTTCAATATAAATAATGTAATGCTTATAACCATGAAAAACCAACACAAGAGACACAACAGTGAACAAAATAGAAGATAAATTCAGTAAATCAATCAGGTGCAAAATGCGCTAAACCCTGATCAAAATCACTACCATCTTATAATACAAATTCTAACTGTTGCAAATTAACATTCATATAACGTTCTTTGTCCATTTTCACACACTTGTTTGTCTTTATAGTAAGTTATTAATTTCACCACAACATACGGCATATAAAAACAATCAGCAGAACAGAATTTATTCATTACTACTTTACTCTTAAATCTGTGTCAAAATATCAAGTAATTAGATAGGCAACTATAGGGTAATCTTTCTGTGTTTATCTTTATTTCTTTGGCTCTGAAATAAAATTGCACTCAAAATTATTTTAATTATTCAGTTATTAATTATTCAGTTAGTTTTTTGGGGATAAAACTACTAACTTGCAGCTGTTTGTGATAAATCAGTAAAACAAGAACAATTTGAATGCTTCAACACAACTAATTTAACACATGATTTCTTCAAATTCAGCACAAAATTATACTTTTAATGACTACTGCAGTATCAGAATTATTCAATCCCTTGATGAGAAACATCTTCAATACAGTACTTAGAAGAACCCCTTTATCTATTATGGCCTGTTGCAAACATGATGTATAGACAGGCAATAGCTTCTGGCAGTGTTTCTAAGGAATCTTAACCCATTCCTTATGGGTAATGACTTCTAAATCAGTAAGATTCTTGGGTTTGTTTGCTGCAAATACTTTTCCCCCCCTTTGATTTCAACTGCGATGGGACTCTATAACCTTCTTGACTCAGCCATTTCTGACATGCAGTCAAACATGTCAATCAACAAATCTTTAATCCAGGGATTTAATGTGTTCAAAATCAAGTATACCTGAGATATCTAAGCTTTTCTTGAGACAACACCTAATTTACAAATTTGTACTCTGATGAAGAATTTTATTCAGGGAGTTGAATAATCCTGAAGCTGCAATAAACATGAAAAGGATCCATTTGTGTTATATTTGGAGAAATCACTTGTTATATTAGTTGTGTTGAGATGTTTAGATTGACCTTGTTTCACTGATTTGTTACAAGATAATGATTTTTGCAAAGAAAAAAAAATCAGTAGGGATTAAAAAATTTTGAGTGTAACTGTCCATCTCAAATGTAATTATCAAGGAAAATACATAGTTCTGTAACACACATTAACAGTGCTTCTGCCCCTCGCTGTTGTGACTGATGTCATGGTTGTCTGCAAAAGGTCTGGAACAAGTTTCAATATAAGAATTTTATAGAATTTTTTTTCAGCTGCTCAAGTAGGCAATAATCATGATAATGAGAAAATGAATCTACTTTATTTCCACAGTATGCAGTCTGAATGGTGCTGAATATCAATGCTGGTGTCAGGATCAGTATTTATGGCCGTGTGAAACGTGCACACTGTATGGACCTTGTGATAACGTCACCAACACTTCATGTGGCTGCATCAACGCTCGTCCAAATGATGGACACTTCTGCCAGCCAGCCAGTGAGCTGACCTGTATGTATGAAAAGTAACATGAAAAATAATCATGCTGGATAGAAGTTCTTTGCTCTTTTTTTTTTTTTTTTTACATAAAATGATAAAGTGATAAATCATTTCTTCAACACAACAAGATATGAGCTTATTAAATCAAGTAATCAAGTGAAATAGCCTTTTATTGTCATTTACAGTTCAGTATACAGTGAAACAAAACTAATGTGTTCTTCCAGGACCAAGGTGCTAAATGCAACATGAATTAACAAATATAAGAAACTAACTAGATGAAACCTAATTAGCTAACTAGCCAGGACAACAAATTACCATGAAAAATTAAAACTACTGTATCTTGGAACAATACAAGAAAGAAAAAAAAGACACATAAAGTGCACTTTTGTAAATATGCAAACAAAAGTTACAACACAACTCAATGCAAATGGTACAATACAGAGTAGGGAAAGAAAAAGTTGTTTAAGTTGGAGCAGGTTTGATTAGTCCTTTTTAAAATAACCATATTTTCTTTATAGATAACTCTACATGTCCACCCAATCCAGTCACAGGTAAAATTATAATAATAACTTCCATAGGACGTGATTTTACTGTATTCTAGTAGTTTTAATGTTGCCTAAAACGCTCTATTATACTTTATTTTATGGATTTCTTGTTAACTATCTCTCGCAGCTGAATATCTGATTGAGTTTTTGATTAGAACACCAGATTTATCACCCGTGTATTTGGTGGCGTACCTTCTGAAGACACGTAGCTTCCACTTCATGAATATTTATGCAATGAACATCACTACAGGTAATTGACTTTTTCCCGTTTCCTCTACATAAAATCATAAAAATCATATCAATGGTCCTGGGCTTTGAATTTGAAATGATTATCTGTTTATTGTTAAATTATGTAGCCTTTATATTATCTGTCTGCCATAAAATGTTCTGTAAAAGAGTTCTTATTGTAGTAACCACAAAATACAGTAGCCAAATATGTTATCCATTAATTTATGTTCCAGTCAGGTCCATTGTCAGAGCTCCAGGCTTAGAAAATTAATCCATTAAATACAGAATTCATTGATCGTCCATTTGAAGGAAATTCTTCAAAAAATTCAAACACATTTTAAAACTTAATGTTGTAATAGTTATGGTCAAAGTCAGAAATGCATGAATATCCACATAAAACTTGAAAACACAGTAAACACAGAGGTCTGAACTAACATGAGTGCTAAGCCTAGTAACATTTCACAATGAGGCCAAGCACTTTAGGGAGACACTGTGAATGACTAGATTACAACTCTCCGCTTACAGACAATTATGTATCTGACACACACTACAGTACATATTGAGGTTTAGTTGTATTCATTTGTCTCTTTCTCAGTGTGTCACCTACATGGCTTTAAATACCAGTGTGACTGCCAGTATCAGTATTTCTTGCCATTTGATAAGTGTAAAACATATGGCTCCTGTTATTCCCAATATGATGGATCATGTAGCTGTCTCAATGCCTTTCCCAGTGATGGACAGTTGTGTGTGCCAAAAAGTGGTAAGAGAAAATTTGTATATAAGTATATATGCTATTATATAGAGACCTAAAGGGATTTGTTGTAATTACATGTCAATTGTCTTTTTTGACAGAACTGCAAAGCTTTTACTATCTGGTTGAATTTGAGATTAATTGTGTAAACACAACAGTGTTCAATGAAGTCAGGAACTTGCTTGGAGGAATAAATTTGCCTTTTTACCTTGATCATGTAGCAGAAATTTTAGAAATGGACAGGACAACAGGTAAGAGGCTGTGTATAAAAATATGTGGTCAACTAGTAGTCATGTAAAGACAGTGAAGAATATCCAGTACACTCTTCCAAATGCAAAATGCCACATAATTGGTAGCATTTAAATGCTGTTTTTTTTTTTTTTTGAAACAAAGAATGAAATGTGTTTCTGGCAAATCCATAAAGTGTTTTTTATTTATTATTTTTTTTTATAAAAATAATCTAGGAAGTTAAGGCAGGATGCTAAATATCTAACAACAGGTTTCATAGTCATGTTTTTGATAAACCTTCTGGAGTCATGCAGATTTTCCTTCATTAATTTCACTGAAATTAACATCTCTACAAGTAACTGACTTAATTTTTTTGCCATTTTCTCTACACGGAATTATCAAAAATAATATCATGATTACTATGCATTCTTTTTGCCCATCTTCCTCCTAGGATAGGCTTTGAGTTATAAATTATCTAGTTATTTTTAACATTAAATTATGTATTCTGCTACCCATAAAACTACCTGCAAAAGAGCTGTTATTGTGGTAACCATAAAATATTTGAACAAGTGAAATAATACTTTATAATACTAAAATTCAGTCAGGTCCATTGTCAGAGCTGTGGGTTTAGAAAATTAATCCACACTTTTTCATTTTCTGTTTGACTATCTTGTTGGATTTGATGAATACTACATGCGAAATAGTGATCAATGAATTGAAAATCCTCCTTGGAGAAATCGGTTTCCCACTTTTATTCGGTAATTCAGCAGAAATTACATATGTGAATACTAAAACAGGTTAAATTTAAGCTGTGCATAAAATATGCCATATTAGCTATACAGTTCACTATTTCAGGGTGAACTAATATTTTAGTGTTGAAGCATATCCATTTTTAAAATATAAAATGAACCATAAAGAATGCTATACAGATGCTTTAACCTGACATGATTGAATGAAGAAAGAATTGATATTAAAAAAGTGAAAAAAAAACTTTGCGGCTAAGGCAGTACATGTGTCTGCTTTACTGACATAGACATAACACGCCATAAGTTTTTTATCATTAAAATTGTTTTAAAAATATTTTCAAATCATTGCAACAGATATGAGAAATAGAAATAGAACCTGTTTTTTATTTCACAGTTTGCAGTTTAAATTCTAGTGAATATCAATGCTGGTGTCAGGAACAAGTTTCAATATAAGAACCTTATAAAACTTAAACATGAAACAACTTTTTTTCAGCTGCTCAAGTAGGCAATGATCATGATAATGAGAACATACATCTATTTAATTCCACAGTGTGCAGTCTGATTGGTGCTGAATATCAATGCTGGTGTCAGGATCAGTATTTCTGGCCGTGTGAAAAGTGCTCACTGTATGGACCTTGTGATAACGTCACCAACACTTCATGTGGCTGCATCAATGCTCTTCCAAATGATGGACACTTCTGCCAGCCAGCCAATGAGCTGACCTGTATGTATGAAAAGTAACATGAAAAAATAATCATGCTGGATAGAAGCTCTTTAGTCTTTTTTTTTTTTTTACATGAAATGATCAAGTGATAAATCACTTCTTCAACTCAGAAATTTCATGTCAAATCAAGTTAAGTCAAGTAACTTTTTATTGTCATTTCAACCATATACAGTTCAGTACACAGTGTAACGAAGCTACATTCCTCCAGGACCAAGGTGCTACTGTATATACGACATGAATTAACAGCATAAATTAATAAAACTAGCTAAGACAAAACCTAATTAGCTAACTAGCAATGACAAAAAATTAACATGAACATTTAACAAAAAAATCTATGAAGAATACAAAAAAAAAAGATTAAAAAAAGAGAGAATATAAAGTCCACTTTTGCAAATGTGCAAACAAAAGTAACAACGCAACTCAATCCAAATAGTCCAATACAGAGTAGGGAAATAAATAAAAGACATGCTCTAAAGCTTCATCCAAATGTATCTCATATTTAAAGTTAAATTTCTCATTTCAATTTGTTTAAGTTGGAGCAGCCCTGATTAATCCCTTTTAAAATAACCGTATTTTTTTTTATAGATAACTCTACATGTCCACCCAATCCAGTCACAGGTAAAATTATAATAATAACTACCAGAAGATGTGAATTTTACTTTTAATCTTAAATAAAATTCAATATTATATTTTATTACATGAATTTTCTGTTCACTATTTCTTGCAGCTGAATACCTGATTGAGTTTAAGATTAGTGAACCATACTTACTATTTTCATCATATGTGTATTATCTGACATACTATCTGAATACACCCGGATTCCGCTTCATGAATATCTATGAAGTGAACACCACTACAGGTAATTGACTTTCACATTTCCTCTACACAAAATTCTGAAAATTATATCAATGGTCCTGGGATAAGCTTTGAATGTTAAATTATTGTCTGTTTTTATTAAATTATGTGGCATTTCTGTTCTATTTTTCTAAGCCATAAAATTTCCTGTAAAAGAGTTCTTCTTGTAGTAACCACAAAATACAGTAGCCATGTCACGAGAGCCGCACCACAAGGTGTTTTTAATGATAAGAGCCCTGACGCAGGGCTTTAGAGGGGGTCAACGAAATACGAGTTTGTGAGAGTGCTTGTGATTTGCACGGGAAGACCTTTTCATTTGGAGATAGCGTGGGGTTATTAAGTAGGGAACTTAAATGAAACAGAAGAAAACTGAAAACTGACGGGCTCTGGAAACTAAAACAAAAACTTAGATCCTCTCGGAGCCTGTGCCCTTACCGAGGATTTATTGAGAGAAGAGGAAGAGTTTGTGATTCGTGCACTTTAGCTTAAACTGAGCGTGCTCGCTGGCATCTTAGGGAAGTAGAGGCTGGGGCTTTGCCTCTGTCTCTCGACTTTCTGCACACTTGTTTCTTTTTGTTTCTTTGGCTTTGTCTTTTCTTTTCTTTGGCACTGATACCTTTACTGGTGCTACCTAAATGATCACACGAAGTAAAACTATTTTCTATTTTAAGTAAATTTTACACGTTTTATTCTGTCAATGCTAATTATCTTAAATAAATAAAATGAATCACTGTGGTGTAGTGGTTAGCACTGTCGCCTTGCACCGCCAGGGTCCGGGTTCGATCCCCGGCCAGGCTCGATTCCCGTCTCTGTGTGCATGGAGTTTGTATGTTCTCCCCATGCTTGGTGGGTTTACTCCCGGTTCCTCCATGTAAGTTAGGCTAATTGGTGTTCCCAAATTGCCCGTAGTGTGTGAATGAGTGAGTGTATGTGTGTGTGTGTGTCTGTGCCCTGCGATGGATTGGCACCATGTCTAGGGTGTACCCTGCCATGTGCCCCAAGTCTCCTGGGATAGGCTCCAGGCCCCTCATGTGTGTGTGTGTGTGTGTGTGTGTATGTGTTTGTTGCGCATGTGCTGTGTGTGTGAAGCTAAAGCAGAGGAGAAATGACTCTCTCCTCTCAACTCTCAACACACAATAACACTTCATTCCTGCTCTCTTATTTGAAAGGGGGAGGACTACTTTGTGAGACAACTTTTACACACACACTAACGGAAACACTGCCTCATTGGGAAAATTAACAAGAAACATTTCTAATAACGCTCGAGTACATGCACACACTAATGGAATCACTGCTGTAAAGTTAAAATTAAAGAAATTAACATGCACTTTATCTTTGAAAAGAATCATGACAGAGCAATGTTTCTGTTAGAGATTGTATGTGTGAGCCTGTGAAGGCAAGAGGAGGAGGGAAGGGACATGCACGAGAGAGAGAAAGAGAAAATGGATCTTTGACTTCTCTAATGAGACTTTCTTTTGCTTTTTAAGCACACACTTGTGTTATAATAAACTCTCACACACACACACGTGGTCAGTGTTATAGTAAACAGTACACATGTGCACAGATGTTGATTATACCAGTGAGAGACGAGCACTAAGACTGAGCAGGGGAGACGATTACCCACAATTCTGCAGCACAAGAGAGAGAAAGATCATTGGCACAGTTGTGATCATGTGATGCTCGAAATGATTTATATTCCAGTCTGGTCCGTTGTCAGAGCTGTGGGTTTAGAAAATCAATCCACATTTTTTCAGTTTCTGTTTGACTATCTTGTTGAATTTGATGAATACTACATATGAAGTAGTGATCAATGGATTGAGAACCCTCCTTGGAGAAATCGTTTTTCCACTTTTATTTGGTCATGCTGCAGAAATTACATATGTGAACATTACAACAGGTCAAATTTAAGCTGTGCATAAAATATGCCATATTAATCATATAATTCACTATTTCAGGGTGAACTAATATTTTACTGTTGAAGCATATCCATTATTAAAATAGAAAATGAACCATGAAGAATAGTATGAGATGATGTACCCTGACATGGTTGGTTGAAGAATTTTTTTTTTTTTCATGTTACTATCAGAGTGAAAAGACTTTGGGGCTAAGGCGTGTCTGCTTCACTGACACAAACTGACATAAACGCCATAAGTAATTTCTTAAGAAAATAGTTTTAAAAATCTCTAAATCATTGCAACAGATATAAGAAATTGAAAAAGAGCCTGTTTTCTATTTCACAGTCTGCAGTTTAAATGCTGGTAAATATCAATGCTGATTTCAGAATTACTATGGTGTCAGGAACAAGTTTCAATATAAGAATCTTATAAAACTCAAAAATGAAAAAAAAAAAAACTTTTTTTTTTCAGTTGCTCAAGTAGACAATGATCATGATAATGAGAAAATGAATCTACTTTATTTCCACAGTTTGCAGTCTGATTGGTGCTGAATATCACTGCTGGTGTCAGCCTCAGTATTTCTGGCCGTGTGAAACGTGCACACTGTATGGACCTTGTTATGACGTCACCAACACTTCATGTGGCTGCATCAATGCTCTTCCAAATGATGGACACTTCTGCCAGCCAGCCAATGAGCTGACCTGTATGTATGAAAAGTAACATGAAAAATAATCATGCCAGATTTTTTTTTCATGTCAGTTTTTTAATCTCTTTAAAAAAACAATTTTTTTTACATAAAATGATGAAATGATAAATCATTTCTCAGCACGGAAAGATATAAGCTCAAGTCAAATCAAATAAATTAAAGTAGCCTTTTATTGTCATTTCAACCATACTGTGTTTAGTACACAGTGAAACGAAACTACGTTCCTCCAGGATAATTAACAAAACTGTCTAAGACAATACATGATTAGCTAACTAGCCAAGTCAAGAAATTAACATGAAAAAATATTTAAAATCTTTAAAACTATCTAAGGACAATACAAAAAGACAACATAAAGTGCATTTTTGAAAATGTGCAAACAATAGGTACATTTCTCATTTCAAGTTGTATAAGTTTGCGCGAGTTTCATTAGTCCTTTTTAAAAATACCTTCTTTCCTTTTAGATAACTCTACATGTCCACCCAGTCCAGTCCAAGGTAAAATAATAATAATAATTACCATAATATGTGCAGGATTTCACTGATGTTCCTGTACTTTTAATGTTGACTGTAAAATTTTCTGTTCACTTTTTCTTACAGCTGAGTATCTGTTTGAGTTTGAGATTCGTGTATCATATATAATAGTCATGCATACTCTGATGAACCTTCTGAGTACAACCAGTTTCCACTTCTTGAATATCACTGAAGTTAACATCACTACAGGTAACTGACTTTAGGTAGAAATTCCTCTACACAAAATCATGAAAAACATATCATGGGTCTTGGGATAGGCATTGAATGCTAGCCAAGCTAGTTTATTACTAGCATTAAATTATGTGATCTAACTGCCATAAAATTTCCTGGTAAGACTTCACAATGAGGCCAAGCTCTCTAGGGAGACAGTGGGAATTACTAGATTAGATCTCAATAAAGGGAGATGTCTGCAAACAATTACTGTACAGTATACATGTGACATATTCAGAACTTAGTAGAGCCTTCATTAGCCTGTTGCAAACATGATGTATAGCCAGACACTAGGTTCTGACAGTGTTTATGAGGAACGTTAGCCCAGTCCTGTTTGGCAATGACCTCTAGTTCAGTAAGATTCTTAGGTTTGGCTGCTGCAAATGCTTTTTTTTTCCATTGGTTTCAAGTCAAGGCGATTGTACCTTCCAGGACTTTATCTAAAACCAGGCCTTGGTGGACTGAAGTATGCTTGGGATCATTGTCCTGTTGGAATGTCCAATCAGGACAATGATCCCAAGCATACTTCAGTCCAATCTGAAGTTTAAGCTTTCTCACAGATGGAATAACATTTTCCTCAAGGATACTTGATTGAATCCATTTCAATTACTGTACAAGACACAGGTTTCCCATGCCATAGAAAGCAAGCAAAGCAACCCCAGAGTATCACCAAGCCGCCACTGTGTTTCACTGTAGGCAGGATGCACTTTTCTATACGTGTTTAATTTTTTCTCCTCCAAATATACTGTTGATTCATAGCCCCAAACGTTTAAGTTTTGTTTAATCAGAATTCCCCTGACCTTGTTTTTCCCCTGGTTTTGAGGGTATTGGAGTCGACTTTTCTTGTGTTTTGGGGTCAGTAGCGGAGTACGTCATTGGGTGACCTTCACTGTTCAGTATGTGCCTTATAGTGTAGAGTGAAACTTCACTGCTTGCTGCTACCAAAACTTTCCGAAGGTCTTTTATATCCATCAAGGGTTTTTCAACAGGAATCTGGTAACAACAGGTGACAGGTGACACTATCTGCCACAAGCAGGTAGGGTAGCCACTCATCCTTTAACTTTAAACCTGGGAAATTGGCTTCCTGTAATAATAGGATATTTTTATATCCTTGTCCTTGTTTGTGCAAGGCAATGATCTCTTAACTTTACAGACAACTTTATTGACTTTTCTGTTTAAAATCAAGTATACAGTACCTGCAGTATCTGAGTCGGCTCTTGTCACAACACCTGACTCACAAATTTGTGCTCTAATGAGGGATTTTATTCAGGTAGTTGAATAATCCTGACACAGTAATAATCATTAAAATGTCTATTTATGTCCAATTTGGAGAAATCACCTGTTGTGTGGAGATGGTTAGATTGCTTTTGTTTCACTGATTTATTATAAACTGCTGAAAGCTACAGGGGTTGAATAATTTTGAGTGCAACTGTACGTCTTAAATGTAATTATTAAAGAAAATACATAGTTCCCTAATGTCTGTTAACACTGCTCCTGCACTTTGCTGTTGTCACGTGTCTGCAAAAGGTCAATATCTAAACAGAGTACTTATACAGGACTAGGGGCAGGTGACCGACATTATGGCCATGAGTCTGTTCAGGTGCAAGCTGGGGAATGGAGTCTGGAACAAGTTTCAATATAAGAATCTTATAGAACTCAAACATAAACAAGTAGGCAATGATCATGATAATGAAAAAAATGAATCTACTTTAATTCCACAGTGTGCAGTCTGAATGGTGCTGAATATCAATGCTGGTGTCAGCATCAGTATTTCTGGCCGTGTGAAATGTGCACACTGTATGGATCTTGTGATAACATCGCCAACAATTCATGTGGCTGCATCAACGGTCTTCCAAATGGACACTTCTGCCAGCCAGCCAATGAGCTGACCTGTATGTATGAAAAGTAACATGAAACATTTGCTCTTTTTTCTTTTTACATGGAATTGAAAAGTGATTCATTCAAGTCAAGTAAGTAGTACTCGTAGTCAAGAAGTCAAATCAGGTCATGTCAAGTAGCCTTTTATTGTCATTTACAGTTCAGTATACAGTGAAACAAAACTATGTTCCACCAGGACCGTGCTACATACAACATAAATTAATAGCATAAATTAATAAAACTTAATGATGAAACGTAATTAGCTAACTAGCCAAGACAACAAATTAACATGAAAAATGAACAAAACTATCTACGAACAATACAAAAAAGAAAAAAAAGAGAACATAAATGCATTTTTGAAAATGAGCAAACAAAAGTACTTTCACTTTACAAAAGGCAGCATTTTGATCAAAATGAAATGCAATTCTTAATTGTTGATAAATCTGTGTTGTCAAAGTATTTGTGGACATACAATTAGGAGAAATGTAAATTAAGGATGTCTTGAAACATAATGCAGTAACTCTAATTGAACACGGTAAAGGTGTTAATGTTTTGTACATTCCTTTAGTCGTCCTTTCTGTTTGTGTTTTACTGTTTTCCATATACATAAAACGTATGGACAAGAATATTCCAGAAGCATTATTAAATATTAGAAAAATACCAATGTTGTTTCAATACAGTTTTATTAAATATAGAATATAGCAGCAAATGGTCACTAAAAGTGTCACGGGTCTTGCTGGTGGTAGTGGCTAGACCGGCTGATGGTGTGGTTGCCGTGGGCATGAAGGGTAGGCATGAAGGCAGAGGGGTGTGCAAACAGAAAGAGTCTTTATTAACAAACTCAAGACACAAACAAACAAGGGAACCAAAACAACAAACGTAAACTAAAGCTAGGGCTCATGAAAAACACAGGAACAGGAAAGGATCATAACACAGGGAACCAGGAGCTGACACAGGGATAGGGATGAGGAAACATGGAGCTGGAGCTAACTAAAGACACATAGGGGAACTAGAGACTGGAGAGACAGGAGACTAGAGAGACAGGAGAGACAGGAGACTAGAGAGACAGGAGACTAGAGAGCAGATGGGTTAGTGGTTAGAGAGGTTAGTAGCTACATGGAATGCTGGGGACACTGGATGCTGACCTAACCGGGTTAGTATCTATKGGCTTAGTAGCTAACCAGGTTAGTACTGAACTATGGGACCAGAACTGGAACACAAAAGAAAAGGCACACATGAGGCTATACCAAACTAGCGGCTAACCTACTAGCAACCAGAACCACTAGCGGTCAATCCCACTCGAGGCTAGCCTACTGGAGGCTAACCCTACTAGGGGCTAACCCTACTAGCCGTCAAGGCCTACTAGCGGCTAACCCTGCTAGCGGCTAAGCACTCATGTGGTTACACATACTAGGGAAGACACAGAACAGTACTTACACAGTACACAGGAGGAAACACGGCCTAACTAAACATGAACAGAGCAGCTCCATGAATCCACAAGAACAAGGAACATACAGAAAACAAACAATAGAGCCCTCTAGAAAAACCAAGGTAAAACAATATAACTAAAATATCAACTCAAAGAAACAATCAAAAAGGAATGCCCACATGACGGTAATACAAAACAACAAAACATACCAAACAAATACCAAAACAATGCTCAACCCAGTTTCCCAGAACAAACTGCTATTTATAGACACTTTAATGAGGCACCTCAGTTCAGGTGAGCAGTCATCACCTGACTGAGGTGCCTTCTGGGAAACTGAGTCGATCAACAAAAACTACAGAGACAGACAGACATGAACAGTGACCTCTAGTGGAGAATCCTAACAGTACCCTCCCCCTTAAAAACGCTCCTCCGGAGCGTTACCGGAGGTCCCCATTGTCTTGAGTCATTTCACCCGACTTACGACGCCGACGAGCTGGTTCCCCGAGCAGGATGGGAAGGCGGGCGAAACAGGAATGCCGCCAAAGCTAGGCGCCGGAGGCAGTCTCGGGTCTACCCTTGACGCTTGGCAGCGGTGGCGGCAATGGCCAGTTCTCGGGGTGGTAGACTTGACGCCGAAGCCGGGTGGTGGACA
>QMIH01000032.1:65323-85999 GCA_003987875.1 Clarias batrachus
ATCACCTGACTGAGGTGCCTTCTGGGAAACTGAGTCGATCAACAAAAACTACAGAGACAGACAGACATGAACAGTGACCTCTAGTGGAGAATCCTAACAAAAAGTCTTTGCAAAAGTTAGAGTAGTATGCATTTTTTTTAAAGAGGAAAGCTCAATCTTTTCTTTCTAAGAAGTTTGTTAATTCTTTTTCTTATTTGATTTTTGTTGCGGGCTGTGGGGTGGAATTTCCTAGCAACAGCATCAGAAATAGCTTGACGCAGATTGGGGGACAGAAGAGCGTTTTTCCCCCTGGAGCCATCATAATTTACCGAACCTGCCCAATTCTGGTAAACGTTGGGTGGAATCAACCTTTTAACTAAACCAACAGCAAATCGATCTACCCTTGGTCTGTCATCTGATCCTGTTGAATTCAGATATAGCTAGATATAGCCAGATGGCGCATTGACATTATCTAAAAGCCAGGCCAAGTACAACAAAGAATTGTGTATAATTATTTAGTCTAAAACAATATTGTTCCCAATGCTGGAGAAAACATTAATTTTTTTATTTATTTTGTTTTACAATAGATCTTTATTGATGAATGTGTGTATATGTGCTTCATATTATTTTCATAATGATAAAATGATATGCCCCAAATCGTTCTTTTAAAATTCATAATAAAAATATATAGTTTTTGTAATGTCTTAACAGAGACAAAACAATGAAAGACATGGCAATGCCTCGGTTTAAATGGTCATGAAATTAATTCAATTTCCTGATAGATCTAATAGTGTTAACCATGTGAATGTGCTGCCAGATGTGAATATGCTAACATATCTTCATTAAAACTAAAAAATGTGACGACATTAAGCACCATCAGAAGACATGAATGAAAAAAAAAATCCTTTTTTTTTTCGTAAATATTCTTATATGCTCACAAAGTGTTTCAGGGTTTTTGAATCCAACGAAAATTACAGTGCTTCTAGATAAAACATATTACACCTGTCCATAAATAAAAATTATTATTTAGGCCTATACGCAAAATATATTTAACTTAAATGTTACAGATTAAATCAAGGAAAGAAGACGCGCTAAGCTTCAGTTCGTGATGCAGACAAAAGGTCCAGGGAGGAACCGGAGACATTTCTTTTTCTGTTTTTTGCATTTAGTTGAATCAAAAAGCACGCACGCGCAACTCACTTTCACTTTGCAAAAGATAGTGTTTATTGTTTAGTTTATATTAAAGCGCATATACACAATAAACCAATATTGTTTTAGGTTAACTTATCATACACTTTTGTATTCTTTGTTGTACTTCGTCTTTTTGCACACATGCGCGGGTGTGTTACAATAATAATAATAATAATAATAATAAATTTACAGCGCTACTACTACTACTACTGTTGCTAATAATAATAATAGTAATAATAATGTAGAAAACGCAGTCAAAGAAGAACCATCATTAAAGGAGAGAAGAAAATGAAGAATGAATACAAATCAGTATTTACAGTTTGAGCTCGACACGTTTATGAGCTCTGTCGCTTGCTGACAATGGGGGCCTAAGAGAGATTAACAGATTTTCAGATTCAGTAGACACACAATACCTCAGATTGAAACACGACTGCCCCCTACAGGTAATGAACATAATTTTCACAACCTTCACACAAGATCCCTTTTCTCGAAACATGCGTTCTTAATGGCCAGATCTGTAGTCCAATAAAGAGTAAGGAAAGAAATAAAAGACATGCTCTATAGCTTCATCTTGTTGTATCTCATATTTATAGATAAATTTCTCATTTCAAGTTGTTTAAATTGGAGCAGGTTTGATTAGTCCTTTTTAAAATAACCATATTTTCTTTATAGATAACTCTACATGTCCACCCAATCCAGTCACAGGTAAAATTATAATAATAACTACCATAAGATGTGAACCTTATTGGATTGTAGTGTTAATGTTGCCTAAAATGCTCTATTATATTTTATTATATGGGTTCCCTGTTCACTATTTTTCACAGCTGAATATCTGGTGGAGTTTGAGATTAGTGCACCATTTTCATCATATTTGTATTATCTGGCATACTATCTGAAGACAGTTAGCTTCCGCTTTATGAATATCGATGAAATGAACGTCACTACAGGTAACTGACTTTTTCATATTTCCTATACACAAAATCATGAAAATCATATCAGTGCTCCTGGTGTAGGCTTTGAATTTGAAATGATTATTTGTTAAATTATGTGGCCTTTTTGATATTTTTTGATAATTTCTTGTGAAAAAGTTCTTATTGTAGTAACCACAAAATACAGTATCCATTAATTTATGGCTGATGACAGTGGAACTTCCGAGGGTTTCTTTGTTGCAGGACTTTGGAGTTCTGGCACAAAGTCTCGTTCAGAGTTCTCAATGACGCCAGCAAAGGCGGCGTAGTGCCCGCAAGGGCAGATGCCCAAGCTGTTTGGAAGAGGTTGTTTAGGTTATTCTTCCGATGACAAAGGTGCGCGTCCGCAAGTGCCAAAGCACAAGCGGCGAGAGGGGATGAGCTGCTTCCTTCAGATGACCATGACGAAGAAATGGAGGTTCCTGTACAGACATGCTCGGACACTGACTGAGTTTTGACCCTTTATGTCAGTCCATCCCATGCTTGATTGGTCCAATCGTATGTGGTTGCAGGGCTTAGCCCCGCCTCACGTGGGTCTCCCGCATACATTAGGCAGGGTTTTCGGGTGTCACGTGGGCCTCATCCGGTTGGAGTTTTTCAATACCTATTATAAAGTATTTTTTCATGAGCTCTGTTCATGCTACCAATTTTCCGCGTACACCACTATTCTTTGAATAGAACAAGCTCTCGATTGATATCAGACATCCCATATCTTACACACTCATTAATACATTAATTTAACAAAAGGGGTTTGTAAATGCTAATAATACCTTAACAGTTATGCATAAAATATGCTGAATATATGTATATAGAATTTTGCACTACTGGCCCACTTTAAATATTGTTTAAAATAGTTTCTCTGCCATATGCCTTTGTTCATTGAAAGGCATGTGGAGAAACACGGGACATCTTGTGTCCTGGGGTCAATGAGGTTGCAATGAGTTAGGGATGATTTTCCCCCACTCAAAGGTGTAAAACTGCCTCCTCTGTTTATGAATTGCCAATTTACACCGTTGTAGTCGAGGTCGCCTGGACTTTTATGGCTCCAGGTACAGCAGACTCCCTTTCCAAGGCTTGGTTAAGTTTCCCACTTCTTGATGTCAGAGAAGCTGGCTTGTCTCAAAGGAGAGATAAAAATAGCAAGATGGCGCCATGGGCTGGGAGAGGAATTCTGGAATGTGACCGATTGTTTGCTCTCTTTGGAGTCCTGTTCATTCCTACACCACTCAGATCGTTAGGATCGAGTCAGTTAGAAATACCAAGGGTTCACACAAAACAAGGGAAGTCCGTTTTTAGCTATTATGCTGCCTGCAGTTGGAAGCAGCTTCCAGATGAGATCAGATGTGCTCAAACATTAGACACTTTTGAATCTAGACCTAAAACCCATCTGTTTTGCTGTGCATTTATTGAATGAGCGCTGTGCTATATCCAAACTGACTGCATTATTTTGTTTATCTTATATTTTTAACTGTTTTATTTAACTGTTTTGTTTTATTTGATTTATTTATTTTAAATAATTTCAAATGGATTTAAAATTTTCATTGTAAACTATTTTTAGATTTATTTTTTAAAAATCTTTCAATTGATCATGTTAAAAGTTTCTTAATGTTAAAAGCACTTTAATTACCATTGTGTATGAAATGTGCTATACAAATATACTTGCCTTGCCTTGCCTATATACAGTATCTGACATACAGTATGTCCATATTGAGGTTTAGTTGTATTCATTTGTCTCTTTCTCAGTGTGTCACCTACATGGATTTGAATACCAGTGTGAATGTCAGTATCAGTATTTCTGGTCATTTGATAAGTGTAAAACATATGGCTCCTGTTATTCCCAATACGATGGGCCATGTACGTGTCTCAATGCCCTTCCCAGTGATGGACAGATGTGTGTGCCAAAAAGTGGTAAGAGAATACAAGTATATATGCTATTATTTAGGGCCCTAAAAAGGATTTGTTGTAGTTACATGTCAATTGTCTTTTTTTACAGAACTGCAAATATTTCACTATCTGGTTGAATTTGAGATTAATAGCGCAAACACAACAGTGATCAATGAAGTCAGGAACTTCCTTGGAGGAAACAATTTGCCTGTTTACCTTGATTATGTAGTAGACATTTTAGAACTGGACATGACAACAGGTAAGAGGCTGTGTATAAAATATGTGGTCACCTAATGGTCATGTAAAGACAGTGAAGAATATCCAGTACATTCTTCCAAATGCAAAATACCAAGACCATTCATTCAAAGAGGCACTTCAGCAAATCACATGTGATAATGTTATGTTATCTTAAACAACACGTTCTTTCCTTTGTAACTGCTTATGTGTTCCAAATTGTCTCAGAATTATTTGCCAATTGTGTCTCCTGTCTGCAAAAGTGTAAATAAACAAGACTAGATGCAAGTGAATGTCTTTATAATAATCTGTCTAGTCTAGTGCAAGCTGCAAATGGAGTCTGAAACATACAGTAACAGTCTTATAGAATACAAAAGATAGAACACTTATAGAACACACACACATTTCACAGCAGAATTATCCGATTGAGGTTGAGATTAGCACAACAGTCATAGTCATGTTTTTGATAAACCTTCTGGAGTCATCCAGATTTTCTTTCATTTATTTCGCTGAAATTAACATCTGTACAGGTAACTGACTTAATTTTTTGCCATTTACTCTAAACAAAATTATGAAAATCCTATCATGATTACTAGTGTGTAAATGAGTGCATGTACTGTATGTATGTATGTATGTATGTATGTATGTATGTATGTATGCCCTGCGATGGGTTGGCACTGTATCCAGGGTGTACACTGCCCCGTGCCCTAAGCCTCCTAGGATAGGCTCTAGGTCCCCCCTGAATACAGGACAAAGCGGTATAGAGGATGAGTGAGTGAGTGATTGAGTGATATTATGATTACTATACATTCTCTTTGCCCACCAGGGCCCTGCATAGACTTTGAGTAGTAAGTTATCTGAAAAAAAAAAATTACTGCAAAAGAGCTGTTATTGTGGTAACCATAAAATATTAAATCAAGTGGATTAATAATTAAAAAATTCAGTCAGGTCCATTGTCAGAGCTGTGAGGTTAGAAAATTAATACACACTTTTTCTGTTTTTGTCTGACTATCTGGTATAATTTGATTCATACTACAAGCGAAATAGTGATCATTGAATTGAGAACCCTCCTTGGAGAAATTGGTTTTCCACTTTTAATTGGTAATTCAGCAGAAATTACATAAACTTTAAGATGTGCATAAAATATGCCATATTAACTATAAAAGTCATTTCAGGGTAAACTAATATTTTTGTGTTGAAGAATATTTATTTTTAAAATTGTAATTAAACTGTGAAGTATAGTATACAGATGATGTAGCCTGACGTAATTGATTGAAGAAAGTTTTTTTTTTTTTTTTCATGATACTAACAGAGTAAAAATACTTTGGGGCTAAGGCTTATAAAGTCTGCTTCACTGACACAGCCATAACATGCCATGAGTATTTTCTCATGAACATAGTTTTAAAAATCTCTAAATCTTTGTAACAGATATGAGAATCAACCTGTTTTCTATTTCACAGTGTGCAGTTTAAATGCTGGTGAATATCAATGCCGGTGTCAGAATTACTATTTCTGGCCGTATGAACAGTGCAGTCTATATGGAACTTGTGACAACATCTCTAGTTTATTTTGTGACTGCATCAATGCTCTACCAAATGATGGACATTTCTGTCAGCCCTTCACATGTAGGTTTGATAAGTACCATGAAAAATAATAATGTATAATTTTTCAGTCTTGTTGTTGTTGTTATTATTATTATTATTAGTAGTAGTAGTAGTAGTAGTAGTAGTAATACTGAACAAACCTCCTGGTCAGCACCCATCTTCAAGGTTAAATCTCCCATGACAAATGTTGTTATTGTTACTTTGTCACTGTTAAGTATTGTGTGTAGAATGAAAATACTTTTAAAATACATTTTAAAATGAGCATAAAACAATTAAATTCTATAGTATACAAACAATTTAGTTTTGTGAATGTGTGGTGAGTCATGCTGTGGCAGATTGGACCAAGAAAAACATGTTGCTGCTTGGTGCTCAGAAAACTTTTTTAATGCCAAAGAATATTAAGGATCATGAGCATTGAAAAGTTTCCAAATATTCAAAAGACTCTAACTGTAGCAGCACCATTTCATATTAGTTCATGTTTGCTTGGTTAAAATCAGTGGCAGTCAGCATGCTGTAACATACTGTCTATTGGATTCAGCACAAAGTCCAACAAACCCAATAACTTTATTCATGTCATATTTTTATCTTATCATGTCTTTTCTAAATATTTTGATTGTTTTAAATAAAAAAAATATGATTATAGTGTTGGAAATTGGTAATATTGGTACTATTTTTGAGTGGGTGGAACGCATTATCAGCATTTACATTATTTCCTATAGGAGAATGCATTTTGGAATATGAATTTTTGACAATGCATGTCAGCACGCTTCTGCTCATACTGTCAACACATTTGCTCCATTAGACTTAGACTAATTAGACTAAAGTTCTTTCACTTTTTATTCAGTGTTTTTTTTTTCTTTATTTTTATTGTTGTCAACATTGTATATAAATACTGAAGGCAAACTAAACATAAATAACTAACCTGTTAATATGATAAATAACCAAGAATATGTTCTTCTACCTTTTTAACTTCCTTGTGCTTCGATGACAGCTTTGCTCACTCTTAGCATTCTCTCAGTTAGCCTCATGAGGAATGGTTTTCACCAGGAATGGTTTTTCAACAATCTTGATGGAGTTTCACACCTCCTCCATGCTACATAGTTATAACCACACATTCAGGACTTGTCTGTTCACCCTCTCAACGTTTAACAAGGACAAGGCAGTTAGAACTAAATATCTCAAATTTGGATCAGACCAATGGACAGTTTTCCGCTGATCTAATATCCATTCCTTGTATTTCTTGGCTCAAGCAAGTCTCCTCTGAACAGTAGATGGTGACATACTGTATGACTGTCACTTGAACTCCAAGAAGCATTTGTACAGTATGTGGTGTCTAATATGAGGTGCTATAAACCGGCGGTTTCTGAGGCTGGTCATTTTAATAAGCTTGTACCAGAGTTAGCTCTTGGTCTTCCTTCCTGGGATGTCCTTCATGAGAGCCAGTTTTATCGTAGAGTAAGGTCCCCAAAGGGCACTTTAATTCTTAAAGTAATATAGTGTAGATGTACTGTCTTTTTTCTTTACTTAACAGAGTGTATCTTGCCATAATATGGATTTGCACTCTTTGGATTGGCTCTTTACTCACTCTTCCTATGCACAAGGCAGCTGATGGTCTAAAGTACACATGTGAATTAAAAACCATTACATGTTATTCCATCATGAATCTGATGAGAAAATGTTATAAGTGTTTGTTTGTTTGTTTTTTACTGCATAATTCCCATCGCTAATGCATAATTTACTGTACTGAATGAATTTGACTGGTTATACATATATAACCATATAAAATTAATTAAATATACCTAGAACTTATGTTTATTTATAAAAACCCTGTTGTTATTAGTTCTACAGAATTTCTGCATGTAAAATCAGGTTGGCAGTTTGTTGGTCTGGAGCATGCTTTAACATTTGAATTTGACAAATGTTTAAAAACCATTCATTCATTCTTTTACTCTACGTATGGTCACTAGTTGATAATGCATCATGAAATAATTTTGAGAAAAATTGAGTTACCCATCAAACACAGAGACTGAGCTCTAATGCTGATCTAGTCAATAAAACTTAGGAGCATCTTAAGTACAATCTAATGGCCTGTCTATTTCTTGTGTATTTGGGTTAACCCCCATCCCAAACAATTTTTTTTGACTGATGGTACTTCCTGTTGGTAAACTATTACACCAGTGTAACCAGATATATTTAGTGATGGGAACATACTAATGTGAAGGGGTAAATACTTATGCAAGCAGTATTTTTCACTTAAAAAAATATTATTCTAACTTCTTTTTTAAATATCTACTGACTGTTAATGACTTTTAACTTTTAAAATGTAATTTGGGACCTGGATATTGATGAAAGTATCATTTGTAATCCAGATGAATATGATGCCATCTTTAAAAACCTTTATAAGACCATTTTATTTTTTATGAACTTAACATACCTTTTTTGCATTGTACCTTGCCACAATCTGCAGTGAGCACAACAACTGCAACCAAATTCAACTTGACTACAAATACCCCACCCACAGCCACCAGCCCGAGTGCTACAATCTTATTCAAACCATCTACAACCAACATGCCCTCACCAATCATTTCAGCTATTGGTAGGGTTTTATTCCTTGTTTTTCTCTTTTATTTAACTTAATATTATATTATTTTGCTTGTATTGATAGTAACACATGGTTTGAAATGTATGTATTTTGATGAGAAATATTTTTAAAATTTGTTCATGTAAATTTTATTTATGTAGGACTCTATGTTTGCCACAGTTGGACTGAAGCATTAGATATCCTTGTTTTTGTAGAATTTTTTTTGTATAAATTATTAGACTTATTTTTTTAAGTTGTTCTTGGTGTTTTAACAGGGACCCATGTATTAACCTTTACATTTGCAATAAATGAAGTTTTTGACACTCAACTCAATGACCAAACCAGTATAAAATACAAAAAATATAAAGGGGCAATTGAGAGTTCAGTAAGTGTTACACAGTATATTATTATTATTATTATTATTATTATTATTATTATTATTATTATTATTATTATTATAGTAGTAGTAGTAGTATTGTTGCTGTCGTCATTATTAAAAGTATGTTGTGTTGTGGCATACAGTATAATTCCACTCTAGTGTACAACTAAATATGACATGCTGGGCATTTTCCCCCTCAGATTGATTTAAAATACAAAACAGTAACTGGTTACGTGGCCAACTCTACAAAAGTGACCAACTTCAGGTGATATTATTTAATGCAATCTAGTGTAATAGTTGTACATTTTTAATGTATATAAGTCCTGCATAGGTCAGATCTATCAAATCTATCATAATCCCGATGTTATTTAAATTAATGTAAACAATATTTAAATACAGAAGATAAAAAAAATGAAATCCTTATGTTTTACTTGAAAATCTTGGGAGGTTGTACATAATATTTTAAAAGTCACTTCAAGTGGTAATGTCTGGTTCTTTGTTTTTAACAGGCCTGGTAGTGTGCTGACAGACTTTAGTATTGCAACATCTAGTGATAACCTGGATTTGGGAACAGCAAATGGAAACATTGCTGATGATCTCCGTTCTCAGGGATTTGATGTGAGCAACAATACATTCAGTCAAAGTGGTAAGGTTTGATTAAAAATTTTAAAGTCTCCAGTATTAATGTTAAAAGTACTTAATGAAGACAAACAGAGATGCACTGTTCATTTCAGTGAAAGACAGACTATATACAACCAGCGGCAATATATATCCTGGGACGAATCTCACATTGACCTGCAATCCCCCAGGTAATAATAGCCTAACATGGACTCTGAATGGGGGGCCACTACCTCAGTCAAATAATATCCTTGAGCTCAATAATGCCTCTCCCAGTGACACTGGTAAGTAAAAAATTATTGTTAATTTAGCCTCTTGGAGTGAAGCAATCATGTTTAATTAGGGTGGTGTAAATCAATGTGTAATCATGATACATCAATGAGTAACAAATAGGAAACATAGAAATATAATTCTATTATTATTATTATTATTATTATTATTATTATTATTATTATCAAAAACAATAATAAGGTATCTGGGCTGGGTATTTAAAAATGATACTGCGTGAGTCCTTTTTTTAGGGAAAATATTCAAGGGTTTGAAGTAATAAAAAAATATATATTGTGCAACTAACTTGCAAAGAAATCTTAGTTTTTATCACAATATAGGGTTCGCATGTAATACAGTATACATTCTAACCATAGACAGTTCTGTGCAGTACTGTAAAGCAAAGATGCCTTTAAAAATAATAAAATTAAACAGAAAAAATTATATAAAAGGCATTAAATGGTAATAAATGAAGCAACATATAAGATCAAGATAAATGAAGAATAGTACAACGTGTAATTTAAAAATAATGTTTTTGTTTTAATAGTTCTAATTGTTTAACAAAAAAAAAGACAAATATTTTATTGATTTTTTTTTTATTTGATTACAAAATTAAACATGTTTTTTTTATTTGTCAATTAAATTGACCCACATTTAATAAAACTCTGGATAGCATTTGCTTTTCATTTTGCATGTGAAACTTATGAGACTTGTTTTGGTCAGAAAAATGTCCCTCTCTAACATACAGAGGCACCGACATGATTATATATTGTAATGCACACTGAATCCTTCTTTATTACATACCTGTAAGGTCTAGGGGCAACGCATGCACATACTGCACATCTACGTGCAAGAGCAAAAGAGAGCAATCTGGATTTTTGCACATTACCGCAAAAATTTTTCTACCCTACTGCATGCATCTCAAAGGCCAGTCTGTGTACAACAGATTGGTTTATATTTTCAAAAGCTTAAAAAATTTAGTTTTGTTTTGCTAATTTCTAGGCTATTATTTACCTGCTAATATTACACAAGATAATGTAAATGTGGAAAAAAAATTAAAAGTGCATTGACTGATAGATGTCAGTGACATAAAAGCTGCCCAAGATCACATTACATACTTTGCATCCAGGATTACAGATGCCAGTACCCCTCCTGACATATGAAGCTTTTTTCAGTAGAATGTGTGGAAACATATAATGTTTTTGTATGGAATCCTTAATGCAAATGTCAACTACAACTAAAACTATGTAGTTTTGGTATTAAAACTGATTCTAGCTAAACTGCATACATATTAATAATCATGGATTTCCATGCTCAGCTTCACGATCTTCTAATTACAGTAAATTATACAAATATATATATATTTTTTTAGAATATAACTTATTTCCTCTCTGCTTTCCCAGGCCAATATGCCTGCACAACAACAGTAAACGCAATGCCATATGTGATCTGGCAAAGCATTAACATTGAGCCATACCCAAATATCCAAGTGACCAGTAACAAACTTTTACAATGTGAGGATACCACAGTCCCACTGCAGTGTTGTGTTCAGTCAGTTTACCAAGTGGAATGGGATGCTTGCAACTCACAACCGCCAAGTGAGACACATGGCTTTATTTCTTTCTTGAAATTAATAAGTAACACTGCTTTAATTACTGAATAGTTTTGACAAGCCTTCATCATTTTAGATACAGTTCACAGGCTGGTGTAAATGTCCCTGATTTTAATGTGTTTTTGACATTTTCCTGTGTTGCACAGACCCGGTGACAGGCTGCATATCATGTGACTATTCAGTTAAGCAAACAGACTGCATAAATAATGCAGTAGCACAAGCACAGGTGACATGCCAACTCAAAAAGCCCCTCCCTGAAAGTACAAGTCAGAGTTACAACTCAAAGAAAATCACTTTAAATATAGTTAACAAAAGTGAGTAACCATTTTTTTTTTACATTTTCCCAACATCTACAACAATATGTAGATATGTAAATATGATAATAAGATAGACATTGTAGTCATAAAAAATTTGTCATGTTGTTTCATGAAAAATGATAAATAAGATTTATATTATTAATTGTCATTACTTGTAGTATATTTACAGAGGAATATTATTTAAATTTGTGACAACCATTTCCGATTAAATCTTAATTACAAATAGAATTTTTTTCTATTATGTAATATCATTTTATTTTATTTTTTAGCGTTTGACTGCTCTGATACTGTTTTTGGAGCTGGCAATGTGGGAGAGGAAAGCACTGGTAACTGTATGGCAGGCATGGTTGGCTATCGAGTAGCTCAGTGTATACCCCCAGAGTGGGACCCCATAGAAGACTACTGTGTTCTTCCCATCTTTAAAAATTTACAAGATACAGCTAAGGCAATTTGACTTTTTTCTTTCTTTCATAACAAATTGAATTATGTGACTTCTGTTTGTTTTTTAAGTAATTTATTCATTACTTTTTTTTTGGCAGACTTTGCAGCCAGTCAATATCCCTCAATTTATGGTCAACCTCAGCACTAATGCTTTATTAGCGATTGAAAATATCACTGCCTCTCCAGCTACAATATTAACAATTGTAGACATACTAAACACTATTTCCAGTCTCTCACAAACAGTTTTAATTAGTCAACCTGTTATGAAGGTAAGTACATTTTAAAATATTTACATTATGTTCAGTTAAAGCCTTAAGAAATTTTGCTTCGGCCTGGAAAAACGTTTTTAGCCACAGAACCGAGCCTAACCCCAGCTATTTTTCAAAAATTCATTGCATCAGTGAAAAGTCAAACAAAGCTTTTTTTTGTGGGTTTTTGCATATTGTGCAAGATTTAGTAAAGACACATCATGGGTCTCAAGAAGGTTAGCAAGAACAGCAGCAAAAAGGAAAGGGAGTTACTTTCAGTTTTTCTTTCTTAAAGCACCCAGTGCCAAGAGCAAAATGTGTTTTGCAATATGAAATTTCACTCTAAGAACACACTTTCAGAATGAATTCAATTTGTATGCCGAGGTACCACTGAAGCTTTAACATTGACTTCTCAGTTCTTATAATCTGTACTAGAAGCAGCATTTCATACTGTGTAGTAATTTTACTTTTATAAACTCTTCTGCAACCCCAAAATGTACTTTTTGCCAAGAAGAATCTTTTCTGTAAAAATTTAGTAATTACATACACTGATGAGCCATAACATTAACACCACATAAGATTACCATTACCAAACTCCTCAATGCACTGGACAATCAAGTTCTTGTGGAGTCATGCCCTGATGGGCCAGAGCCACCCTGGTGGCACCAGGAGAACCTACACAATATTGGACATAATGTTTTGTGTTATAATTTTAAGACTGATCAATGTCCTGCTATTGATAAACTACTATAAATGATCATATATGCTGTATATTATTTATCTTGTTTTTTGTTCAATTTTTAAGAATTTTCTAGAAACAACAGATGTCATTGGATCAGATGGTACACAAAGCACATGGGTGCATTTAAACAGCAACAGTACAACACAGAATGCCAGTTCTGAACTTCTAAAATCAGTTGAGAGGATTGCAATGAGGCTCTCAGATGATAACTTCTCAATAGCAACAAATTTTAGTTCTCTCAACAAAACTTCAATTACTGCCCTCTTTTCTGGAACATTTGGAGTAAATTCAAATACCCAAATAACTATTCCAGTGGTTAGTGCACAGACGTCCCTCACAGTCATCATTTCTCCAGCTTTTAATAATATCTTACCTGCTAGAAATCTGACCTACAATGACGGCAATCAGACTGGCACCATCATCAATGGAGATGTAGCTGTTGTTGAGACAAATTCAACAATTAACAGCATCTCCCTGTCTTTTAAGATAAATGACACGACACTGGGAAACCCTCAGTGTGTCTTTTGGAACTTTAACCTTTTAAATGGCATTGGGGGATGGGACTCGACTGGATGTCAACTAAAGTCATTACAGAATGTAACTGAAATAGTTACATGTGAATGCAGTCACACAACATCTTTTTCAATCCTGATGTCACCATTTACTCCGGATAAAGACTTGGCCATAATCCTAGACTATATAACTTACATCGGTGTTGCTATTTCCTTGGGCTGCTTGGTTTTGTGCCTCCTCATTGAAATCATTATATGGAAATCAGTGACAAGAAATGACACGTCCTACATGCGGCATGTCTCTATAGTCAACATCGCTGTCTCCCTACTGATTGCGAACATATGCTTTATCATTGGAGCAGCGGTAGTTAAACAAGGCGAAGGTCCCTGCAGTACAGCCACATTCTTCATGCACTTCTTTTATCTTGCTCTTTTCTTCTGGATGTTGTTGTCAGCACTCTTGCTCCTCTACCGCACCCTCATGGTCTTTTCTAGAATGACCAGAGGTGCAATGATGGCCATAGCCTTCACTGTTGGCTACGGAGCCCCATTAATCATAGCTGTCATTACTGTGGCATCTACAGCTGGACACCATGGATACATTCAAAATAATTACAATTGTTGGCTAAACTGGAGTCAAACGAAGGCCCTCCTGGCATTTGTGATTCCTGCTCTCACTATTGTAGCTATAAACTTCCTGGTGCTTATTGTAGTTCTGGTAAAGATGTTGAGAAGAGGAGTTAATGCTTCCATTCAGCAAGACGAGAAACATCCTCTAGTAGTCGTTGCTAGATGTGTGGCGATTCTAACACCTCTCTTTGGTCTTACGTGGGGATTCGGCATTGGAACCTTGGTATCATCGGACCGTGGAATTCACATAGTGTTTGCATTCCTTAATTCACTGCAGGTACTAAATATTTTTCATCTGATTATGTACTTGTACAGATATTAATTAATATTATTCTACAAATCATTTACGTTTTCAAGTTGTTTTATATCTTAAGTGTTAAACCATTGTTATCTTTTTGCAGGGCTTCTTTATTTTGGTGTTTGGAATATTACTGGATAGTAAGGTATGATAACTCTAAGGCCATTACATCACTCTTCACTTAAAAGACAAACAGATATAGATAATTCTATGATATTGCCTGTTTTGTGGTCGCAGGTCCGAGAAGCATTGGCAGGAACGTTTTCCCTGAGGAACTTCAGCTCTAATCGCACCAGAGTAAGTATAGTTTATGCTAATTCTTTAAATTTACCCTTTAATTACTTTGATTACTGTGATGTAATTTGATGATGAATGTTTCCACATTGCAGAATACGAGTGGGGGACCATCATCCTCAGGTGGATTTCCTTTCTTTCAGAGACAACGGCAAAGAAGTACGTACAGTATAATGAACTCAATGCCATTATGCATCTTTTAATTAATAAGAGTTTTTTAACACATTGTTTTAGTCCATTCACCAAGTAATACTAAAACTCTCTTATCATGTTTGTACTTAAACAAATAAATGTATAAATCTATAGAATAAAACACTACTTAATGCAGATTGTATAATTATTCACATTTTAACTTAATGTAGAATTATAAAAAAAAAACTGTTGAATAATTTCAAATCTGAGGAAGGTTAATATGAGGCTATATGATACTGTATGTGACTTCTAGTTTCCTAACATACTAGAATTTTTTGTATTCACTGATGCCGTATGATCAGCCTTCATTATCGCTGAAAGCTGCATCATAATACTATGTGACTTATCGGAAATGGTGTATGCCGTACCTACAGTATACCACAATTCCTCCTGATTTCATTCAAGTACAATGGAACAGCTCTGACTGTGGATTACTAAAGGATATCAGTGTATAACTGTGTTATTAAATCTCTCTCTGAATTGTTCTGCCACCTTTTTCGAACTTAGTCCCCATTCACGGCCACTTCCATATGAGCGGAAATAATACTCAAATATGAATACTTTTTTCCCCATCAATTTCCAAAAACAACTGCACAACACAACTTCCTTTTGACAAACGCAAATGCACGTTCAAGTGCAAGTTTTTGCACATACAGTACAGTATTATGTAAGTTGAACAAAATAAATAATGGCAAGTTTATGTATCTGTATTTTTTTGTTGTTGTTGTAAAATACTGTAGGTATCAGATCAATACTTAAAACCTTTTTTTTTTAAATTATTTTTTATTGGATATACCTCAGAAGAAGGCATCATTGTCCCATCATGCAACATGTGTGACATATCTTCACTATCTCTTTAAATCGCTTTTTTAAATCTAATATTCAGTGTGAATTTTAGGTTAGACAACAAGTGTTTACAATAAATCTCAGCATGGCTATGATTCACCACAGGCCGTTTCAT
The DNA here is from genome assembly GCA_003987875.1 of Clarias batrachus. Classification (NCBI taxonomy): domain Eukaryota; kingdom Metazoa; phylum Chordata; class Actinopteri; order Siluriformes; family Clariidae; genus Clarias; species Clarias batrachus. The sequence continues at coordinate 81,276 of QMIH01000032.1, forward strand.
TCATTCAATCTTGATGCTAGCTTTCCATTCATAAAACAATAAATGCCAGAGACGTGATGCATGTACTGTTCCATATCTGTAGCAGAGACACAAGGAAAAAAAAAAAAAAAACACTTATTTTCACAGATTTCCTGCTAAACCTGGATCTGCTCGCTGGGCAGAATTTAAATTAAAAAGAAATATTTGTAATCTTCTTCGCTCTTGCCTCAATTAATTACACAACACAATAGACTATTAATAATCTCTTGTTCTTTGAATATTACAATTATATGTGTATTATTTTTTGTCCTTTTCACTTAATTTTAATTTATAAATATTAATTTCATTAATCATTCAATAAATTCTTATTTTAAGCACTAAGATTACATTTAGGTTTTGGTTTTAGTGCCCTGACTATATTTTGGTCTTTTTCAGATGCATACAATGTATCAAGTGGTGGCGTTATGTCTTCAGGCAACCCAGACACAGCGGCTCACAGCCAGAGTAGTATGCCCATCTTACAAGGGTCTGGTTAACTACAGGAAGAACAACTTTGCATTGATTTACATCATTTCTCATAAATAAAGTAAATAAAAATCAAATTAGCAAGTCACCAAAAACAATTTTAGTCCTTCTTTTTACTAGTCTGTATACCTGAAAGATCCTTAAAATGTGCATCATGCAAGAAGGCTGATATCGAAGGACAAAGGTTTAGAAATTTAATGCCGCCCACCCACCCACACACACACACACACACACACACACACACACACACACACACACACACACACACACACACACACACATATTAGGAAAATGGTATTAGCAAAATTATTTTTTAAAACTCTTGTTTTTGAGACATAATTTTTGAGACTCACTTTCTTTATTGAGATGTTTGATTCCATATTGGCCCACAAAATTTTTGTTTGGTATCCAGTTCCACTGCTGATCTAACATGTGAGTTGACCTTAACTACATTAAATCAATGGTAATTTATGTTGATTAAACTACAGTCATTTACTTTTAGTTGTATGGGTATTTGCAATAAGTTAAATAGATGGCAATGTGTTCGATGATGGCAATGTTGGCAATGTTTGTCTCCTTCAAAATCTTTTGAAAGTGTTGGTTTTTTGAATGTGACAGGTCCTTTTGACTTTTTTTTTCCTTACCAGTGTTGGGGGAAGTTATTTTTTAACGTAACTAATTACATGACAAAATTACTGTCAGTTACATTACAGCATTACTTTCTGATAAAAAAAAAAAGTAAAAGTAAAGTCCAAGTAATATAATTGTGTTTCCAGGGGTGATCATAACAGAAAATAATAAAACAAATTGTGTTTAAGGCTGCTTTCGCATTAGGCACAATTGATTTTTAACCTGGCCAGATATGATTGCAGCACCATCCCCACTCCCCTACTGCCAGCTTTCACATTAGTAATATTGCTTTGTATTCGAATACACTTAGATATTTCTGCTCTCTCCAATACAGAAGCTGGCAGTATGCACCTAGTTGAGAAGCCTCAAAGAGAAGACATATTATTGATATTATGTCAGGAACAGTGTTGGATTTAACGCGCTACAAGAGTAAAGTACTTAGATTACTTTTTTGATGTAATTTAGTTTTTAATTTAGTTTTGAGGAATCTAACATGTTAATTCCACCATTTAAGTATTTAGTTATATTTTCAAAAATGTAATCGGTTATTCAGACAATTTATGAAATCCATGAGCCGGCCAGTTAATGTGTGTGAACTTTGTCCTACAAGCCCCGCCCCAAATAACCCACTCTGTTATTCCTGCTGTTATACCCCTATCCCACCTATGTGGTTTGACTCATGGTGAGAAGTGATGTTAGGAACTGTGAGGGCCGACGTGTGGATAAATGGAAATGTTGTGGCCTCCGAGTGGCGCAGTGATAAAGTGCTCGTCCTACCATCCGGAGGTCGCGAGTTCGATGCCCAGGTGATGCTGTAACCTCTTGCAGCCGGAGGCCTAGACAGAGCTGATTGACTGAGCTCTCTCATAGGGGAGGGATGAGAGGTACTTAGTGTAAGGAGTGGTTAATGCTGTCTTCCAAGTGTGTTACTCCACCCCAACTGGGCGTGAGGGAGCAGTTCGAAAAGATGCAGTCGCTGGTATCACATGGTTCAGAGGAAACGCGATAATCTTCAGTTGGAGTAGCCTTAATGTGGGAGCCCCCTAGTGACCGGGAGGAAAAAAATGGAAACGTAATCACAGAGCCAAAACTCGCGGTGAATCATGTTGAACCATACTTACGGCCATCATGCAAAACCACATAGGTGAAATAGGGATATTAGTAGTTAACAGATCATGGGCCAAACTTCACTGAGTGATAATTATAAAGGTCTTGACTAAAAAAACATGCATGAGGAATCACAAAGTACTTTACATTTTCTGTAACAGAAAAATACTCGAACTAGTTACTTTTATGAGAAAGTAACGGTGTAATGTAACTGATTACTTTTTAATGACAGTAATTTTGTAATGTAATTAGTTAATTTAAAAAGTAACGTCCTCCAACACTGGTCAGAGAAAAAGGTAAAAAAAAATCTAGCATGCACACAGATTCAAAAAACACATTAAAAAACAGATTAAAAAAACATAAATATCTACATCTTAAGGGTTCATGAGTTATTCCCTGTTGTGTAATTGTGTGTGGGATCTTCCTTAGTTTGCATTTTTGTATTTACTTTCTTGTCTCAGATTACATTTTGTTTGCTTGTATTTCTTCATGCTATGACCTTATAAATAATCATTCATATCCTTTCTATGTTTAGGTTTGGGATTTTGTTTCTGTTTCAGTGTTTTAAATAAATACATTTTCACAAATGAATTATTATTTACTCTAGATTCTCTGCTCTGTTTAACAAAGTGTTTCGATTTGAGTTCAGACATTAATTAATATGGTTCTTTCAGAGGATGCTGGCAGAGTCAGAGACACTTCTAGGTTAGAGAGACAGACAGACTAGAGAGACATACAGAACACTCCAAACTAGCACATTGACTTAATGGTAATGTTATTTACTGGCATCATAATTTGAGGGAAGAGAACACAAGTTGACCTGATTGGTTCAATTTACTGGTGTTTATTATTATTATTATTATTATTATTATTATTATTATTGATTTGCACAGAAGGATAGTTCTGCTGTATCTGCTCATCAATCTTGTCAAAACTGACACATACTTTTACACAAAGTGGTAGCATGGTATAATCTGAGAGGTACCTAGTCAACTTGCATAGTAAGAGTACTGTATAGAGCTCTATGACTCTGCCTTCCTCCTCTTTACCAAAGAATATGTACATTTAAGCAGTACTCTAAAAGTGCAAGGTTCCCTATTAAGGCAAACAGACAGACAAAATTATACGAGCATAATCCACACGCAAACTGTACATGCAAGGACAGAAAAAAAAAAACGTGAAGACAAAAAAAATATGAAAAATGACAAACACTGAAACAATGTTACTCATGACTGTGTAAACAAAACATGACCGGAATTAATAGTTAACACATGGAGCCGTGCTAATTACATCCAAGTACTATGTCCACCAACATTGGCAGGCTTCATTGAGAAGAGGAATATGTGACAGTCATTTTGAAACATTGGGCCCCTGAGCTCATGTAAATGGAAATCCTTATGCTACAGCATGAAACAATATTGTGTGACTTTAACTGTGTGGCAACAGTATATGGATATGTCATTTACATTACATTTACATTTGGAAGACCCCCTTATCCAGAAGGACTTATGGCATTTTATCTAATTTTACATCTGAGCGAGTGAGGGTTAAGGGCTTTGCTCAAGGGCATAACAGTGGAGGTTTGAACCTGAGACGTTGTAATTAGCAGTCAAATGACTTAACCACTGATTAACCTCTGCCTAAGTGTAATCAATGTCCACATAGTTTTTGGTTATAAACAAAAGCTCTCTCACTTTAACCATCATATGACTTCGAACAAGGAAAGAAGGGTTTTCAAAAAAAAAAAAATTGGAAATCTGAAACCTGTCTGGCAAGTACAAATATCTTCAGTGCAAAGGCATGTGGATTTTCAGGTGTCGGGAACAAAAAAGGGAAGTTTAAAGCTGAGAACATTTTGGCTACTAGGTTATATTCAGTGAGATACACCTCTGCTGGCTGGAAAGAAGGTAAGCTTTAAAACTTGGATTTTATAATTTACCTACTATTGTAATTTTTAGTAGAATAATTTGTGTATTAGCAGTTGTCATAAATGATCAATCAACATTACTTTGAGAGGATAGAAAGAATTTGTGTTGCACTTGCTTTTGCTCTATAATTATTGATTTTGCTGAACAGAATTTGTATATGATATCAAAATTTTTATTATCACTGATACTCGGTATACTTTGGCTTGAATTGAATTTTGAATTTTGGCTAAGGAAATCTGTAAAATGTAGTTAAATTTTGTAAACATAAGTAAATAAAATAAGATAGAAATAATATTATAATTAGATTTAAAAAATCAACTTTTTTCTATTTCAAATGTGTGTATTTCTGACATTAAAGATTATTTGATACTAGATGTCCCTGCGACTTTAATTGCACACTCATAAGCACGTTTTTAAATCTGTTGAACTAGAATCTCAGTGTGCGGGATGAAGGTGTGAGATTGTACAGCAATAGGAAATGTACAGCGGCATCCATTGAAGTACTGATTGTTTAAATACATTTTTCATTTAAATTAGCAAAGTAGCACATATATA
>QMIH01000032.1:86024-96708 GCA_003987875.1 Clarias batrachus
TATATATATCAGATATGTATTTGTCATTTCTACACATGCAGTATGAGTGAGTGCTTTAGAATTTATGTGTAGGAACTCTCCATGTGAGTGAAAAAGCGAAAGATAAAGTAGAATTAACATATAATACAGGTAGAAATAATAATACAAGAATAAATAGAAGAAGGATTTAAGAAAACACTATGCCACACCATAACAACTGTCTGGTGCACTACTTCAAATTTACAAATTGCACGTTGTTTTGAAGGACATTGCCCATTTGATATAACAGTTTTTATATCTCACTTTGATTTTTTATGAATACTTGAAGAATAGTAACTCAGTTTTGTGCCACATCCTGTAGAAGTACATCGGTTATAAGAGTGTGAGCTGGGTAGTGTGTGTCCCTAAGCATACTGTACTTTGTGCTTTTATTTTGCAGTGTTGTTTGTATAAAGTGTACTTGGAGGGGAGATCAGATCCAATGATGCTTTATGCAACTTTTATAACTGGAGAGCCTTCCATTACACCTGGGTGTTGGTTGTGACAATTTTTGCGGAGTCTCCATCAATTTAAAACAAAATCACCAAGCAAACGCTGAGTAGAGAAAAAGCCAATCAAGTTTATTAAAGACAATTCTGAACTTGTCAGAAGACGAGGTTCCCAATTCCTTAATTCAACAAGGGTTTATGTATCTTATTGCTCCTTCTTATTTCTTAGTTTGATCCAATTTTCTAGCAATATTCATTAATTACTAATAAGATTTATTATGATATTTTTGATGCAGGTTGAAAGACACCTGTGTGGGTTGTACACTTTACACTCTAAGTATACATTATACAAACAACACTGCAGGGAAAAAAGCACAAAGTGTGCAAAGGGACACACACTACCCAGCTCACACTCATAACCAGTGTACTTGTATGTGGTACAAAACTGAGTTACTATCCTTCAAGTGCAATGATATAAAAACTGTGATATTAAATGGGCAATTAAACCTTCAAGGCAACGTGCAATTTTTAAATTTGAAGTAGTGCAGTAGACAAGTGTTATACAGTAGTGTGGTATAATCTCTTATCTTAAATCCTTCTTCTATGTATTCTTGTATTATTCTTGTATTACAGTATATGTTCCCTTTATGAGTCACATGGAGAGTTCCTACACATAAAGTCTAATGCACTCATACTGCATGTGTGGAAATGACAAATACAATCTTTTCAATCTTGAATCTAATGTTTCAAAATAAAAAATAAATAAATGTAATGGGTAATTTGGTACAGTACATTCCTGATTTTGACCAGATTCTCTGTGACATTCCATTAGATAACTTTATGTCACTTCTATCTTTCTTATAAACATTTTTTTTTTTTTACAATGTGCAAAATAAATACTTATTGGCCGGTGGTGTGCCTTTTATGCTGTATGAATTACTGGGGTATAACCCCAACTTTAAATCCCCTAATCAACAATGATATGGCATTTCAGGCTTTTACATTTTACAACAGATTATGTGATCACAAGTTTTGATTTTATTCTATGTTAATTATTATGTGTATAATATATGGCATATTTCACTGTCCTACTTATTTCTAATAACCCTGATACACCATCAGCCTTTAATCCCATCTCACGTGTGATTGTGACAACAATTCTGATGAGTGATTAGATAATTTTTTATTTGCTGTAATTAGAGCACCGTGTGCGCTACTTTAAGAGGAAATTCAGGACATCGGTGAACCTTTAACTGCTTTGTGCTCAACTCAGCTGTTCAATTTGGTCTTAATTTGTACAATCTGCACCTTGACTTTATTCGTCATCTGGATTAAATTCTGCTTACTGTCAGCCCTATGTCTCAACTTACTTCACTAATTTTGGGCCTTCTGCTTGCATGTTGATTTGATTAGGATACTTTTGATTAATGAAATACAATTGGTTTGATACTTGTGCTGAATGATATATATATTTGAAACTGCAAATAAATGTTCTACATGGTGTTATAAGCCAGACAGTGGTGCCACATGTGAGGATGCTCTATATAAGTATCTGGTAGGCCTCGATGAGGAGGTCAGCATTCACCAGGCACAGAAGCCTGTAACTATCAACCCTCTTCACATCAGTATCTTCGATGATGAGAGACAGGGAGCAGGGAGTGGGGTTTCTTTCTGAAGTCCATTATTTCTTTGTTCTTGACTTTAATGAGGATGAGGTAATTTTTCTCCCCATAGAAAAGAAGGTTTTGACCAGTTCCTTGTAACGGGACTCGTTCCCATGCTTGATGATGATTGTATCATCTTATTTAATGAGGACAGTGTTGTTCCGGGATGGCACGGTGGTGTAGTGATTAGCACTGTCGCCTTGCATCTCCAGGGTCCAGGTTCGATTCCCAGCCAGGCTCGATTCCTGTCTCTGTGTGCATGGAGGTGGCATATTCGACCTGTGCTTGGTGGGTTTCCTCTGGGTACTCCGTTTTCCTCCCACAGGCCACAGACATGCAGATTAGGCTCCTCGCCCTCCGCGACATTGAATCCAGGATAATAGACAATAAGTGAGTGAGTGTTGTTCTGGGTGGTGATGCAGTCATAGGTGTATAGGGAGTAGAATTTCGGGCGGTTATAAGCTTGGACCTTGTCCTTTACCTTGATTTACATGATTTCCTATGGGGAAATGCATCAGTGATGCATTTTTCTTGCCTTGGATCATTTTTGGTCGGTCCAGACCACTGATGCAGTTTTGGAGTTGCTCTGATCCAGTTGTCTGGTAAAACACAATTTGTCCCTTGTCAAAGTGGATCAAATAATTTCTTTTGACCGTTTTTTCCTGCTCCCAACATCAACTTTAGGGACAAAATGTTCACTTGCACTTTAATAGCTTAATATATTCCACTCGCAAACAAACTACATTAACTTATAAAAAGTTACTGGAATTTTAGCCCAGCCCTCCTGACAGCACTGGTGTATGTGAATCCGGTTTGTAGGCTCCTTGCTTTTAAAGCTCTGTTCTGGGCCACACCTATACCTCAACTTTTATACCTTTTTTATACCTCAAGCCATTTTGCTACAATTTTATACAATTTCATGCTTGCAGCCATTGTACATTTATAGAACCAATTTGTGGCCAAACTTTAACATGTCTTGAGTTGCTTCAAAATATATACACATGATATTTCTCAAATCTTCCTTCCTTATGATGCCATCAATTTTTGCGAAGAGCACCAGTCACTCCTGGGGCAAAGCACACAATCATTTGTTGGAAAAATTACTTGCATAAAGTTACTTGTAAAAAAACAGACTTAAATTATAGTTTGTTTATAGGAAATCTGTGGAGTGGTTAAAAAAGTGTTTGTTTTTTTTATTTCATGAGATGATTTCAACCAATGTATGCAAACCAATTATAATTAGTCACCTAAAAAATAAATGCACAGGACAAGAAGTATATATCAGCAGTGTCTTGATATTGCACAAATCTGGCAAATCTATATAAAATCTATATAATATATCTTTTAACATTTTGTCTCATTTGACTTCTAGAATCTGGCAAAATGCTGCTGTAACAAATGTTTCAAGAATGTTTAGAACGTCATTTACAGTAAGCACTGCTACACAAGGCTTGGCATGTACTTGAAGATATAGCTTTTAACAGATCATATCGGGTTATGATTTAACCCTAACAGGTTTCACATGGCTTTTAAAGTATTTGTTTTGACACAATGGTACTTTGTTTTTTTCCAGATTGCTTGAAGGCTTTAAATGTCAATTCAGCCTCCAATTGTATTTCCTAAAGAGATTTATTAAATAAATGACTGTCTTTATTTTTTTTTCCTATTGCTTACCTCTTCTCTCTTAGACCATATTTATGCACACTGATATGATTCAGAACCAAGTTTATACTGTACATAAACACTGCTCAAATTGCATTTGCAAAAAAATAATAAATGTATAAAATTGTACATAACTAAGATAACAATACAATTGTACAAAGGTAAGATAACAGAAGAGCTCATTTTAATTGTTGAACAATGTTAATATTGAAGATAAAGTCAGCAATAGTGATCTAGCACAAAACCACTAGTTAGCCTTATAAAACAAGAGTCGTTTAAGCCAACCCAGGACTTTTAATTGTGCAGAGTAACAGGACACATAAAATGAGCCTAAAACTACATTTATTTCTTTATTTCTAGCTTTATATTCCAGTATTTCACTACTCTGCTTACCACCAAGGTAGAAAGTCGTCACAGTAACCCAGAGGCATGATCAGACTGTCTGCTTCACTTCTGAAACGTTGACCTCTTTTAATAGCACAAACATGTTGAAATGGCTTGGAGAGAGGTCAAGACAGTACTGGGAATGTGGCAAATAACTCCCAGCTGAGTTCCTGAAATTAGTGTTGATGTGTTTACAGTTCCCACAGACAGATGTGTTTCTTCTGAAAGTTGTTGATAAGCTATCTGCTAATTTGCTCGGTCTGAACTAACTGGTTTATAATATTTAATATTTGTGACAAATAATAACTTGAATAGTTAATTGTGTCTGTACTAACAATTTACACTTAAACAGTGACTCTATGAATGTCACTCCGTATAGTAACAAGGAGAAAAAAGTATTATCCAAAAGCTTAAAAAAATCTGCAATCAAAGGATAGTCAACCGAATCAGAGTTAGGACAAATGCTTTTACACTGCTTTTTTTCTATTTTTTGACATAACTAATAACTCTGTATTTTATACCCAGAGACACTATAGAGATTCCAGCAGAGGTCCAGTATCTTTCTGAGCACCATGGCTAACAAAGGTAACTTATAATTTAACTTACCTTAATAATAATAATAATAATAATAATAATAATAATAATAATAATAAGCTGGCATTTCAAATGTCTTTTTGATCTAAGACTCATAGCATGAATTGTTGACCCATTTGTAAGAAATATCTAATAATAATGCAATAATTTCATCAGGGACCAGCGGCAGGCATTTGCAAGTGCAGGGTTATAATATATAATATATATTAAAGGAAAAATAGTGAAAGCAAAAGCAAACATAGCTTGTACAATACAATGCTAAGCAAGACCAAGCGGACTGATTAAAAATTAAGCCTGGAAACAAAGTCAACACAGGAATTGTGCGCATACTTACCACGTATAATTTGAGAGGAACTTATGCCTTAGGCATTGGTGTTGTTCAAATTATAGCGTAAAGGAATGTTTCCACCACACATACAGTACATGCTTGGCACAGGTTTTATGCCGAATACCTTTCCTGACAAAGCCCTCCCATTTTGGGACAGGCACTACATCGAGTGACGGGTTTAAGCACTGGCTGGTTCAATACCTGGGCCTTACGCATGACAGGCGAAACACAAACCACTGAGCAACACAAACATGTTTAATACAAAATATAAATTCAAAATTAAACAAATTAACCTGCACTTTACTTTTTTAAAGAATTGTGGTTGTCGTGATTGAGAACAAAGAGAGGATAGGTGGAGGGTGGCAGGACGACTTTCACAAACACACACACACAGCAGTTTGCTGATAGAGACTCTCACTCACACAGACACTCACGCGCACACATAAAACACAAAATAAAAAAATATTTCACGCGCGTACACATCATCACAATGTTTTAGTAAACAGTACACGTGCACGCATATTGCCTATACGAGTGATGCACACGCACTGAGACCGAGCATGGGAGGCGATTAGTATTTCAGGACCTCGCTCGTTTACTCAAATGTATTTAAACATTTTGCTCGTCTTGCGACATACTCGTAGACCAAGGTACATGTAATCCAAGGTTCCACTGTATTAGTGTGTACTGCTCTGATTTCTGGGTCAGGTTTAGGTCAGGTTTAAGAGCAATTCCAAATTGTTATCCTGCTTAATGTGAACAGTGTATAACATTTTCAATACTTTTATCTATCTGACAGTTGGTTTCAGCATATGTTTTATAACATACAGTTGCCAGAAACAACGTGAACTAATGTTTCAGTGTCTTTTTTTTTTGCCATACCATTTGATTTGATCTTTATCTCACAACAATAGACAACCCCAATTTGCTTGATCTGATGAGCATGCACAATAAACAATTATAATTTTTTGTGTCGTTATTGAACAGACTCATTAAATATTCACAGCTCTAAAGGGAAAAAAAGTGAACCCTTGGAGTTCATAGTTTGTTGAACCTCTTTTGGCAACAATTACTTCAAGCAAGCACTTTCCGGTAGGTCTGGATCAGACCGGGACAAGATTCAGGTGGAATTGTTAACCCTTCCTCTTTACAGAACTGCTTCGGCTCATACACATTTGTAGGTTGTCTGGTGTGACCTGCTCTCTTGTAGAACAGAACTTACTGTAAAATGTTTGAGTGTTGTTGATTTTTCAAAGTAGCTCTAAACCACACCTCCAATCTCATTTGATTTACCTAGTGTGCAAACTAATGACTCAGTTCGCTTTTGTTGTACTAATTAATCTATGGGGTTACTTACTTTTTAATATCACTGTGAATGTTTAATGGGCCTGTTCAATAAAGACACGGAAAATTATAATTGCTTGTTATAATGTTTCGTGTTATGTGTGTCTTATCAGCTCATGCACATTGTGTTTGTCTTTTGTTGTGACTTACTGTAGATAAAGATCATATTACATGTGTGCCTGCTAAGAGTTCAAGGTTGTTCAACCAGTCCCCAAATTCCCCAGATCTCAATCTGACTGAGCATACATGGAACGCACCAGACAAACAAGTCTAATCCATGGCGGCCCCACCCCACAATTCGCAGCACCCAAAAGATCCGCCAGACACCACAGCGCACCCTAGAGGTCTTGTGGAGTCATGCCTGAGAAGGGAACTTGCAAAAATATTATATATATTCATATTCAAACTCACTCAAATTCAAAACTATTAGTTAATTACTTGTATGGTAACTTTAACATCTTTAAAACTATTTTTAAATTTTTAAAAGCCCAAGCAGTTCATTATTTTAAACAGAAACGGATAAAAGGTTTTGTTTCATTTTTTAACTCATAAAGAGAAAGTGAGAATCCTTGGCCCTAGGGTTATGAGGCCACAGTGCTAACCACTACACCACCATGCTTAAATGCTTATGCTATTTGCAAATACATCCCAAGTCAAGTGACACACACACAAACCTGACCGTCCACAAAGAAAACGTGATTCATTATACTAGGCTACCTTTTACATAATTCAGCTCCTATACTCACTTGCCTATTGTAGCTGATTTCAGTGGTGGACAGAGGTCAGCATAGACACTTTGCAGTTAATGGTATACCTAACACATATTAGGGTCTTGTTGTACTTCAAACATGGCACAAATAGGAAAGATTGGATGGCGTTGTGACTGAGTTATCGTTGAGAAATCACTGAGGTTTTCCTGCTTCCAACACATCGCTGTGTATGGACAACTATGGATGAGCCTTATAGAAGATGAATGAATGAACGAATATTGTTAAATGCAACATCCACTGTCTTTTTTTTTCTTTTTTTGAACAGGCGAAAGATCAGAATGTTTCCTGAGATTTGTGGCCATTCTCCTCATTTATATGCAAGTAGTGAACTCTCAAGGACTTCCTGAAATATCAGACTTCTTTGTTGAGGTAACATTTAAAAAATATATGAAATCAAGTGAAATCACTATCAAGTTTCAAAATTTCCAAATGTTAACTAAATTACCTAGACAAGTGTTTCTTAATTACCTTTAGATCTTAAAAATGACTTCATTAATAGTCCTGTACTAACAAACAAATATTTACAGTCTGGAAGTAATTTGAAATCCATGTATGACTTCAGAAGAAAATTTAGAGAATAAAGAATGAGTTCAGGACTGACCATGACTTACAAAAATAATCATAATAAAATGATTATGATTATGGTAAATTGAAATATGATCCACATATAATACAACATAAAAACAAAAAGAACAAGAAGATGTAAATATTCAAGCTTAGAAGTTTAAAAACATGTTGAAAGATCATATATGATACTGTAGTTTGCATGCTTGGTATGAATTATTGTGTAAAAGTAAAGAGAACAAAAAGTATAAACAAATAGATTCTGTATGAGTCCTAAAGTAATAATGCATTTTTAGATTTTCACAATTATCCAAACTTGTTGATTTGTGTGTGTTAAACATAAGCATTATTGTAGCACTTATTATACAACATTGCCTAATTACTGTTTCCCCCCTTAAAATCCAGTTTAGCTACATAGAGGGACAAACAAACAACTTAAGGGAAAAACGAGATGGTAAATGAAACTAATTGAAGTTATGTTTCAAAATAAATTTAATTTATAAAATGTATATTTAGTATATTATATATTTATAAATCAATTTCATTTATTAATTATATTTATACATATTACTATTTTATACCAGTCACCCAAATAATCAAAATCGCATCATTATTTCCAGTGAACGCAGACGTACTACAATACCTTATAATCATAGAGGTGAACGTGTCACAAGCAATTTTCTTTGACCAAATCAAATCATCACTGGAGTCCTTCAGTCCTTTCCAGGTAGACAACACCACAGAAATCTCTAAGATGAACATTACAACAGGTAAGCCCGGTAAAAAANTATATATATAAAGTAAATGATATATACACTGTATATAGCCCTGGGGAAAAAATAAGACACCACTGTCATCAAGAGGAAGATGGAGGGTCACAAACTATCAAGCAAAACTGATGCAAAAAGAGTGGCATAGAGTTGCCCAACAGCAATGTGAAAAACTAGAGAGCAAGCCAAAATGCATGAAAGCTGTAACTGCAAATCAGGGTTATTCCACCAAATACTGATTTCTTAATGCATTAGCACAATATTTTTACAAATTATTTGCATTTCGTTTAATTTGAGTTATTAAAGCTCTGCATGATTTGGGGTTATTTTGATGTGTTGTCATTTCCTTTAAATATACACTCTAAATAACAATATATTTTGTTGTTATTTTTTGTTGTGAACATTGTCAGCTGTTCACAAAAAAAATTAACAAAGCTTTTCACCTCACCAATACATGCACTTGTAAAGGGGGGGGACATAAATACTAATTATGCTGCAGTGGCCTTTTATTTTTTCCAGAGCTGTATATAATTTATATAATTACATAAAAATAATATATATATATTTTTTTTTCTTGAATTGTTTTCCATGTAAGCTATAGGACTTGTCTCAGCTTTGATAGACTGATTTGAAGGATCATTAATTGGGTTTACATAGTAAGATATTTTGCTTTTGCTTTTTATTTCAGATTTTGTTTCTTAAATATCCCAAAACAAAGAAAAAAATAGTACAATAAGTTTTAAATTATAAACAATTGGTTGAAAATGAAATATAGTGACTTGGTCACTAAGGCACATTTTCAGCAAGAGGCTGGAAGAACCTATACACTTTTAATGACACAGTGTAATGTAATGCTTGATGCCCTGGGGGGCGACACCTCTGCTGGCAGGGAGTTGTTCTGTACCATGCTATCTAGCACGTATCATTATGTTAAGTTATATGTAGTCCTTATATTTTCTTTAAAATGATGTCTTTCCTTCTCAGTGTGTCAGCCAAATTATTCTGAATACCAGTGCAATTGTGCGGATCAGTATTTCTGGTCATTTGATAACTGCATTATGTATGGCACCTGTAATAACCAATCTCAAGAAACATGTACCTGTATCAATGCTATTCCCAGTGATGGACAGATGTGTGCATCAAACAATGGTAAGGAAAAATTGTAATAGTGTTTACATAAAAAAGACCTTTAAAAAAGCATTTATTTTATTCACATGACAATTGTCTTTTTATAGACTTACTACTCTTTGAATATGTCGTTGAATTTGAGGTGAATTCTACAAGTGAAACGGTGGTTAATGAAGTGACAAACTTCCTTGGAGGAAGCAGATTTCCACTTTTAATTGGTCACACAATAGAGGTTACATCTGTGGACATTACAACAGGTAAAACTTAGGCTGCATATAAAAATACATTACCAACATTAAAAACACAGTACAATATTTTTAAGGTCAGCTAATCTTAACAGATCTGACTAAGATTTTACACCGAGGACATGTAGTCTACTTAGACACTAGACTAGATTTATATTTCAGGGGAGGGAGATCTGTATATGTAGTTATTAGTAGTACTTATATTTTCTTTAAAATGATGTCTTTCCTTCTCAGTGTGTCAGCCAAATTATTCTGAATACCAGTGCAATTGTGCGGATCAGTATTTCTGGTCATTTGATAACTGCATTATGTATGGCRCCTGTAATAACCAATCTCAAGGAACATGTACCTGTATCAATGCTATTCCCAGTGATGGACAGATGTGTGCACCAAACAATGGTAAGGAAAAATTTTAATAGTGTTTAAGTAAAAAAAAAAAAAAAAGACTTTAAAAAAAGTATTTATTTTATTCACATGACAATTGTCTTTTTATAGACTTACTACTCTTTGAATATGTCGTTGAATTTGASGTGAATTCTACAAGTGAAACACTGGTTAATGAAGTGACAAACTTCCTTGGAAGAAGCACTTTTCCACTTTTAATTGGTCACACAATAGAGGTTACATCTGTGGACATTACAACAGGTAAATGTTAGGCTATTTGAATATCCAAATAAAGCTTACAGATTAATTTAATGCTAAGACAAGGTCAAAACACAGTAAACACAGAGGTCAAAACTAACATCACAATAGAGGTTACATAT
>QMIH01000032.1:127475-151247 GCA_003987875.1 Clarias batrachus
TATATATGCTGATAAGTAATGACTTTTCATTTTGGAAATGTTCATTTGATTATTTGTGAAAGATGAATCTGTTGACTTCCTTAAAACTATGCAAGAACATTTTATTTTTCAAGAATTTTTTTTTTTTGCTTTGTTTAATTACCACCTCTGTACCATGCCACAATCTGCAGTTAACACAACAAATGCTGTAACCAAAACCAACACAACTCCAATCACCACACCTACGGCAACCAGCAGTTCTACAATCTTAACCAAACCAACTACAACCCCCATAGCAAACAGCACAACTATGACAACCTTTTTCGAACCAACTACAACCCCCACACTCACAGCAACCAGCACAACTACGCCAACCTTATCCAAACCAACTACAGCCACCACACCCACAGCAATTACCACTACTACCGGTAGGATTTAGTCCTTGTTCTTCTTAAAGATAAGATTTTTTTTGTGTGTGTCTTTTTTCATTAATAGCCCAAATGGTTTTGAAATATATGCATTTTGACAATGAATATTTTTGATATTTTATGTAAATTAATATTTAGAATTTTATTTATTTATCAGCCTCAGTTCGACTGAATCATCCTTAGTTGTTTAGATATTCTAGTTTTTATTTGTCTGCTCTTGTTTTTTTAACAGCCACCCAATTATTAACTTATACATTGGCAATAAATGAAGATTTTGACTTTGATCTGAGTAAGCAAATCAGTGAAAAATACAAAACGTATAAAGCAGCGATTGAGACCTCGGTAAGCGTACACAATATGAATTCTTCTTCTTCTTCTTCTTCTTCTTCTTATTATTATTATTATTATTATATAAAATTATTAAATAAAAGTACAAATAACGATGTGGCACACAATTCCACCATAAAGTACAATTAAATATGACCCTAACCCCCCCGTTCCGTAAGATTAATTTAAGCTACAGAACTGTACCTGGTTACGTGGCCAATTCTGCAACAGTGACCAACTTCAGGTGATTACATTTTTTAACCTAGTAGAATAATTATGTTTTATGTAGACATCCATCTTAGGTTGTATTTCAGTCCTAATCCCACTGTTATTTAAATTAATTATTCTATATTACGTACAATACAGAAAATAATAATATTGTAATTGAAAACCTGGGGGGGGTTGTAACATTTTAGGCAGCCGTTAAACTGGTAAGGTAATTATTTTTTTTATTTTTTATTTTTAACAGGCCTGGCAGTGTATTGACAGACTTTACTATTCGAACAACTAGTGTTAACCTTAATCTGGTATCAGCAAATGGAAACCTTGCTAGTAGTCTCCGTTTACAGGGATTTAATGTGAGCGACTCTGCATTCAGTCAAAGTGGTAAGGTTTGGTTTAGAATTTTAACCTTTTTCAATACTATGTTGGGAGGAAGACAAATAGAGATGTACCTGGCTCTTCATTTCAGTGAAAGATGGACTATATAATACCAGCGGCAATATATATCCTGGGACAGATCTAATACTTAACTGCAATCCCCCGGTTAATAATGGCCTTACATGGACTCTGAATGGGCGCCCAATAACTCAGTCAAATAATATGCATCCGCTCAATAATGCCTCTCCTAGTAGCAGTGGTAAGTGACGAATTATTGTTTTTTTTAGCTTCTTACAAAAGTCAGATATAATGTGTTGTCATAGCACATTAATGAGTAGTTAAATAAACAAATATTATTATCATGGATTTCTAAACTAAGCTTCTTCTAATTCTTACGTATTAATTATAATATTATCATTACTTTTCCAGGTCAATATGCTTGCACTACAACAGTAAACTCAATGTCCTATGTTATCTGGCAAGACATTACAATTCAACCATACCCCAATATCCAAGTGACAAGTAATAAACTATTACAATGTCAGGATACAACAGTCCCACTGCAGTGTTGTGTTCAGTCGATTTACCAAGTGAAATGGGACTCAGCTGCTTGCAGCTCACCTTCAACAAGTAAGATACATACTGTAGCTCTTTTCTTTCGTTCTTTTTTATATAAAGTAGGATGCCATGAATTATAAAATAATTTTGTATTTATTTTTTTTATCAAGCCGTCATCATTTTAAATACGATGACTGACTGGTGAAAATATGTATATATATTTATATGTATATATTTTTAATGTGTTTTGCCATTAACCTGTGCTGCACAGACCCAGTGACAGGCTGCATATCATGTGACTATCCAATCATACAAACAAATTGCATGAATAATGAAGTAGCAAAAGTCACATGCCAGCTCCAAAGTCCCCTCCCTGGAAGTACAACTCAAACTTACAACTCAAAGAGCATCACTTTAAATATAGTAAACAAAAGTGAGTAACCGTTTATTTTTTTATTCAAATTTTCCCTGAACTTTACAACATATCTTGCAATGTCAGAGCACTTTATCAAGAATGGTAATAAGTAAAAAACTAAAAATAAGGATTATATTGCTACCATTAAAAGAAAGTACTACCTTAATTTATGACAACCATTTTCTGATCAAATGTTCATTACATATATATTTTTTAATGTAAGTTTAAAAATATGGTTAGTTATACCATTCCAGGATGAAGAGTATGCATAACATACATTATACAATTTTGATGCAAGCTTTAGCCAGGAAACCCATCACATGAGGATATATTTTCCTACCATATGAAATCCTTTATAACATTACATATGTCTGTAACTCTTACTATAATTGAAGATTATGTTACTGTATGTTATGCTATGTTAATTTTTTAGCATTTGACTGCTTTAATAATGTATTTGGAGCTGGAAATGTGGGAGAGGAAAGCACTGGTAACTGTATTGGAGACATGGTTGGCTATCAAGTAGCTCAGTGTAATTCCTCAAACATCTGGGACCCCATAGAAGAATACTGTGTTCTTCCCATCTTTAAAAATTTACAAGATACAGCTAAGGTAATTAGATTTTGTTATTTTTTCCTTAACAAATCATTTAATTATGTAACTTCTGTTTTTTTATATATACACACACGTGGACAAAATTGTTGGTACCCTTCGGTCAATGAAAGAAAAACTCACAATGGTCACAGATATAACTTTAATCTGACAAAAGTAATAATTTAAAAAAATTCTTTGAATGTTAACCAATGAAAGTCAGACATTGCTTTTCAACTATGCTTCAACAGAATTATTAAAAAAATAAACTCATGGAACAGGCCTGGAAAAAAATGATGGTACCCCTAGAAAATACTAAAATAATGTGACCAAAGGGACATGTTAATTCAAGGTGTGTCCACTAATTAGCATCACAGGTGTCTACAATCTTGTAATCAGTCAGTGGGCCTATATATAGGGCTCCAGGTAGTCACTGTGTTGTTTGGTGACATGGTATGTACCACACTCAACATGGACCAGAGGAAGCGAAGGAAAGAGTTGTCTCAGGAGATTCAAAAGAAAATTATAGACAAGCATGTTAAAGGTAAAGGCTATAAGACCATTTCCAAGCAGCTAGATGTTCCTGTGACTACAGTTGCATATTATTCAGACATTTATGATCCATGGGACTGTAGCCAACCTCCCTGGACGTGGCCGCACGAGGAAAATTCATGACAAATCAAAGAGACGGATAATCCGAATGGTAACAAAAGAGCCCAGAAAGACTTCTAAAGAGAAYCAAGGTGAACTTCATGCTCAAGGGACAAGCTCAGTGTCAGATCGCACCATCCGTCGTTGTTTGAGCCAAAGTGGACTACATGGGAGACGACCAAGGAGGACACCATTGTTGAAAACAAATCATAAAAAAGCCAGACTGGAATATGCCAGACTACGTGTTGACATGCCACAAAGCTTCTGGGAGAATGTCCTATGGACAGATGAGACAAAAATTGAACTTTTTGCCAAGGCACATCAGCTCTATGTTCACAGACGGAAAAATTAAGCATATGAAGAAAAGAATACTGTCCCTACTGTGAAACATGTTATGTTCTGGGGCTGCTTTGCTGCATCTGGCACAGGGTGTCTTGAATCTGTGCAGGGTACAATGAAATCTCAAGACTATCAAGGGATTCTAGAGAGAAATGTGCTGGCCAGTGTCAGAAAGCTGGGTCTCAGTCGCAGGTCATGGGTCTTGCAATAGGACAATGAACCAAAACACACAGCTCAAAACACCCAAGAATGGCTAAGAGGAAAACATTGGACTATTTTGTGAGTTTTTTTCATTGACCAAAGGGTACCAACAATTTTGTCCACGTGTGTGTGTGTATATATATATATATACACTATTTAATGTATTTATTAATGTATTAATTTATTTTATTTTTTTGGCAGACTTTACAACCAGCAAATATACCACAATTTATGGAAAACCTCAGCACTAATGCTTTGTTATCGATTCAAAACATCATTGACTCTTCAGCTACAATATTAACAATTGTAGACATACTAAACATTATTTCTGATCTCTCAAAAACAATTTTAATTAATCCACCTGTTATGACTGTAAGTACATTTTTAAAGAATTTGATTGCATGTAGTTATTTTAAATACATAAATATTATTTAAAATACATTGTAAATACCCAGGTGGTTAGCACTGTCGCCTTGCACCTCCAGGGTTCGGGTTCGTTTCCTGGCTAGGTTCGATTCCCATCTCTGTGTGCATGGAGTTTAAATGTTCTCCCCATTCTTGGTGGGTTTCCTCCAGGTCCTCCGGTTTCCTCCCACAGTCCAAAGGCATGCAGATTAGGTTAATTGGCGTTCCCAAATTGGCCGTAGTGTGTGAATCAGTGGGTGTATAGTGTGTGTGTGTGCCCTGCGATGGATTGGCACCCTGTCCAGGGTGTACCTCGCCTTGTGCCCAGAGTCTCCTGGGATAGACTCCAGGCCCCCCGTGACCCTGAATACAGGATTAAACGGTATAGATGATGAGTGAGAGTGAGTGTAAATACCCAAGTGGGAATAGCTTTAACATTGACTTATCACATGTTTAGACTTTTATAATTATGAACTCTTCTGTAACCCCAAAATTAATTTTTGCTAAAAATAATCTGTTCTGTGAATATTTAATGATTATATACACCGATGAGCCATAATATTAAAATACATTATCAATTATATACTCTGTAAACTCTAATGCTCAAAGTAATTAAATATATTTAGTACTGTTAACTTAAACAATTAGAATTAGTTCAAATTAATAGACCTTGATGAGTAATAGAACTTTTTGGTATTTACAAAACTGGCCACCCTAATACCAGAGCACTGGTGGCTCAGTGGTAGGTGTTTCGCCTGCCATGCGAAAGGGTCAGTTTTGATTCCCAGCCACTGGAAGAAAAGCCTGCACTGTAAACCTGATTCAGTTGGGAAAACTCAAAATATTTGAGGTAATCATTTACATCAAATTTTTAAAGTAATGATGTTTCCAATTTTAAGTAAACCGAACTATCAATTTTTTGAGTTTGTTGAACTTGTTGCAAATCAAATAAATTGTTGCTGCTGTCATCCCGGAAATCAAACACGGGCCTTTCAGAGGCGAAACACCTACCACTGAGCCACCAGCGCTCTATAGATTTTTAGTTGGTGGAACTTTAAAATAAAAGTTACTGTTATTTAAGTACTTAGGATTACTTAAAATATCAAATTTGTTCAGCTAATTTGAAAAGTGACATAAAGTTCATAAATACCAAAAAGTTCTGAATACTCAAAAAGGTCTTTTAATTTGACCTAATTAATTATTTAAGTGAACAGTAGTCAATGTGTTTAATTACTTTGAGCATTAAGGTTTACAGTGTGTCCAATTCCCAGTTAAAAATGGGAGGGTTGTGTTCACAATGGCATCTGGTATAAAAAACTTGTGACAAACCACTGTGACGACCCATTGCCAGGAGCAGGCAAAAGACCAACATACAACAAACATTTACCAACAGTAAATAATGATTAATATGAATGATTAAATCAAACGTAAAAACTGATAGTTCTGTTTGCTTAAAATTGGAAACATCATTACTTATTCAGGTTTAGAGTGTGGCAGTAAACTGGTAACAGGATCATTTATGCCTGTGAGGGACAAAGGCCAGCACAACTGGTCTGATCACTCAGAAAAGCCAAAGATGCACTCATCGAAATATCAAGTGCAGGCCATTATAAAAAAATCATCAACCCATGGGATGCACCATCAAGTTTGATCCATGGAAGTCTCATCCCACGATACCCAAAGGAACTGCTGCTTATTTCCTGGTGGCAGACACCACAGTACACTCCCAGAGATCTTGAGGAGTCATGCCTTGAGGAGCCAGAACTGCACCAGTGGCAAAAGGGAAACCTACACAATATTGGGCATAATGTTTCGTGTTGTGATGTTATGGCTGATCAGTGTATTGGTATTCATAAACTACTGTAGATTGATCATATATGCTGTATGTTATATATATTTTTTTTACTTTCTGTTTTTAAGAATTTCCTACGAACAACAGATGTCATCGGATCAGATGGTGCCCAAAGCACATGGGTGCGCTTAAACAGCAAAAATACAACACAGACTGCTAGCTCTGAACTTCTAAAAGCGACTGAGAATATTGCAACCCGATTATCAGATGGAAACTTCTTCATAACAACAAACTTTAGTTCTCTCAACAAAACGTCCATTACTGCCCCCTTTTCTGGAACATTTGGATTAAATTCAACAGCCCAAATAAATATTCCAGTGACTACTGCACAGACGTCCCTCACAGTCATAATTTCTTCAGCTTTTAACAATATCTTACCTGTTCGAAATCTGACCAATGATGACAGCAGTCAAACTGGCACCGTCATCAATGGAGATGTAGTTGTGATTGAAACAAACTCAGCAATTAACAACATCTCCCTTTCTTTTTATATAAAAAATACAATGCTGGGAAACCCCCAGTGTGTCTTTTGGAACTATAGTCTTTTGAATGGCACTGGGGGATGGGACTCGACTGGATGTCAACTAATCCCATTAGAGAATGAAACTGAAATTGTCACTTGTGAGTGCAGTCACACAACATCCTTTTCAATCTTGATGTCACCGTTTTCCATGGATGAAGACATAATCTTAAACTATATAACTTACATCGGTGTTGCCATTTCATTGGGCTGCTTGGTTTTGTGCCTCCTCATTGAAATCATTATATGGAAATCAGTGACAAGAAATGACACGTCCTACATGCGGCATGTCTCTATAGTCAACATTGCTCTCTCCCTACTGATTGCGGACATATGCTTTATCATTGGAGCAGCAGTAGTTAAACAAGGCGTGGGTCCCTGCAGTACAGCCACATTCTTCATGCACTTCTTTTATCTTGCTCTTTTCTTCTGGATGTTGTTGTCAGCACTTTTGCTCCTCTACCGGACCCTCATGGTGTTTTCCAGAATGACCAAAGGTGCAATGATGGCCATAGCCTTCACTGTTGGCTACGGAGCCCCATTAATTATAGCCGTTGTTACTGTGGCATCTACAGCTGGACAACATGGATACATTCAAAATAATTACAATTGTTGGCTAAACTGGACCGAAACGAAGGCCCTCCTGGCATTTGTGATTCCTGCTCTTTCTGTTGTAGCTATAAACTTCCTGGTGCTTATAGTGGTTCTGTTTAAGATGTTGAGGAGAGGAGCAAATGCTTCCATTCAGCAAGACGAGAAACATCCTCTAGTAGTCATTGCTAGATGTGTGGCAATTTTAACACCTCTCTTTGGTCTTACGTGGGGATTCGGCATTGGAACCTTGGTATCACCGAACCGTGGAATTCACATAGTGTTTGCTTTCTTTAATTCACTGCAGGTACTTGATTCATTTTTTTTTCTCTGTAACTGTAATTGTGTACACATAAATGATTATTAATCTACAAATATTTTTAGTTTACACATTCTATATTATTTAAGTAAATGTGTCAAATTATTTTTTCAAAGGGTTTCTTCATTTTGGTGTTTGGCACTTTACTGGATAGTAAGGTATGATAACTCTAAGGCTGTTACACCACTCTAAATCATTTCACTGTGCTGTAAGTTACATGTGAATAATTTAATTAATTTATTATTAATAATAATATTATTCTCCTAAAGCAAACAAGCAGATAAAACCAGTGCTTTGATATTGCCTGCTTTGTGGTTTCAGGTCAGAGAAGCATTGGCAGGAACATTCTCACTGAACAACTTCAGCTCTAATCGCACCAGAGTAT
This sequence comes from Clarias batrachus, assembly GCA_003987875.1. Classification (NCBI taxonomy): domain Eukaryota; kingdom Metazoa; phylum Chordata; class Actinopteri; order Siluriformes; family Clariidae; genus Clarias; species Clarias batrachus. The sequence continues at coordinate 135,637 of QMIH01000032.1, forward strand.
GTATAGTTTATGCTACTTTAATGGAAAATTAAATTCACTCTTACTTTACATTAATAATTATAGCTATTGATGGGTGTGTCTAAATTGCAGAGGACAAGTGGAGGTCCATCATCCTCAAGTGGATTTCCTTTCTTTCAGAGGATGCGGCAGAGAAGTATGTGACAGAACTGATAGACAATGTACATGTTTAAATCAAGAGGACAGTTCAGATATTCCATTATAATTTTCACACGTTAAATGAGAACCTTATTTTGGAGCTTGTAAAACTAATGAAAACATACATATATATCTTTAAAAAATAATTTTTGAGTTTAAAGCAATTATAATTTTCAATAATTATTGCACTACTGTGAAAACTTAAAAAAAATTGTCTGTGGCATAATTTGAAACCTGCTTGATGGCATCCAGGACTACGAACAACTTACCAAACTACCTACAGTAAGATCAGTGGGCTATCATATCTAAAAAGACAAGTCTTAAGTAAAATCTCACAAATTCCTGGGTTATGATAAACTGGTTAACTATTATTTGTAGGTTTCCAATAAATTGCATTTATAAGTACAGTGGAACTTTGGTTTACAAAAATAATTCATTTCAAAAGTGGGATCGTATATCAAAACACTCGTAAATCATATTGTAAAGTACAAAACAAATCGTATTTTTCCATAAGAAATAATGGAAACTCAAATCATTTGTCCCGCAGCCCCCCAAAAATAATTAATCCAACATAAAAAGTAAAAATTAAACAAATTAACCTGCATTTTATCTGTTTACCTGTTTTTTTTTTTACCTATTAAAATAAATAAATAAATAAATCCTAACAGATAAGTGTTTCTGTGCGTGCAGGCGCTGTGTATGTGTGTGTTTGTATGTGAGTGTGAAGCTAAAGTAAGAGGAGAGGATGAATGAGCCCCACCCCACCTCTGTCACTCTTCTCGTCTTACACCGTAACCTTTCCTCCTTTCTTAATTGAGTTTCACACACACACAGAACGGAAACACTTTAGCAGGAATATAAACAAGAAATCTCTCTAATGACAGTCGACTAACGGCATCATTGCTGTAGAGTAAAAATAAAACAAGTTACCTGTTGACACAGAGAGAAAATGGATCTTTAACCTCTCTAATGAGACTTGCTTTTGCTTTACACGCACGCACGTTTGTTATTATAAACTGCTGTACACGCACGGATGTTGATTATACCAGTTAGAGACATGCAGTAAGACAGAGCATGCAAGCCCATTACCCAAAATTCCACAGCGCAAGAGAGGGAAAAAACATTGTCTCAGTTTTGATCATGTAACGCTTGGCTAAGTCAAAACAAGAGTTGTTTTTTTTCCAAGTCAAAATTTATTACAAATCTTCGCTCGTTTTGTGGAACACTCGCAAACCGCGTTACTCACAGTCCGAGGTTCCGCTGTAATAATATTTTTTTGTTTTCCGGTTTTGGAATTTAATAACTATTTTAGGCATTATGGTTACTTTCAACAATAGAGCTTTATTATGCATCAATTATATAAGCATTATTCTCATTTGTGCATAGAACTGACAACAATATTTTGCCTTTTTCTTTTTTTGCAGATGCATATAATATTTCGAGTGGTGGCCTGATGTCTTCAAGCAGCTCAGCTACTGACACCTAAACTAATACCCACATTATCATTAATTTCACAGCATGGCTACATCCAAAGTAACATTGTTTAAATGGTTGCTTACCAAAAAACCTTGAGAATCATTCATTCATTCATTCATTTATTCGGTTTGTTGGGCTCATTAGGTTCTCTGTTTATCCTGTACAGAGACGTAGTAAGTCTGGAGCCTATTCCAGAACACTTCAGGTATGCGGTGAGATGCCAGGGTGCCAGTCAGTTTCAGGGCACCTTCATAATTAAAAAGTAAAAATAAAATTACCAAGTAGAATCTAACAGGGATACTTCAGCATAAACAATACTAGTCCTTCTTATTACTAGTTTATATGGCAAAAAATAGATAGATAGATCCAAAACATACTAAATATTTGAACATGATCCTGTTTTATAAATAACATCCTACATCCATACTGGTCCTGTACAGATACACAGCATGCAATAAGCAAATATATGATATAGATACATGAATCACTAAGACAAACAACAACTGCACCTGAGAAGTTGTAATTGGAGCATGAGCCAGCTTCATGTGCCACATCACACACAGTATGTTTTATTATTACTGTCATGGCCAACTCTGGGAACACTCCACCATCTTATAGTACCTGGACACCAAAGAAACACACGTCAGTTGAAGATTTGTTATCTGCTAATGAATTATGAGCTATATTTTTTGGAGGGGAATTTGTCTTTGTTGATGATGATGTTTCCTTCTTTGTGTTTTTATCTTTTTTTGTTTTGGATTTCATTTTAGTTACTTGTCTGTTTTTCGTGATTTCATTTTCTGTTTTTACGTGTTTACTTTTCTTGAAGTGTGTGTATATACCAGTCTAACGTTTGGACACACCTTTTTAATTTTTTTTTTTTAAACCTTACACTTCGTAAGTATGTGCCACTTTGTGTTGGTTTAGTAGTTCCCAATAAAAACCCCAATAAAATACATATTTGTGGTTGTGACGTGACAAAATGTAGAAAGGTTCAAGAGATATGAATACATTTGTAAGGCACTGTGTTGTTTTTATAAACATTGGGAGCCAAAAAGAAAAAAGAAATCAGTTGGGTAAAACCCCATATGGGTGTGATAGGACGTACTGGCAACCTAATCCATCCGTATAACTTGGAATCAGGAAACAATTATAAACAAGACAAAAACTGGTCTGGTAAGTATTAACACATAGCAAGTTTATGATAAGCCATCTTTTTGTTCAGCTATAAAAGCTTCAAAAGGCAAACCTCCTCATGGTTAGTGCATTAATTGTGGGCTAGCTGGATCCAAGGTAAGACCTAAAATTTAATTTTGATGGTATAGTTATTATTTATTATTTATAATAATTGGTTTCCCTCAACTCTATAAGTATTACAAATAGTGTTTATTACATTTAATTCTGAGTCAAGGCAGTATTGCAAAATACAGGTGTGTGAAATGAAAGTATATTAATGTAATATTTGTAAAAATTGCTGTAAATGCTGATTGAAGCAACAAAAAGACAACATGAAATAAAAAACAATTACTCTTTATTCAAGTGACTGTTGTGGAAATTTAAATAAGATGCATAACTGAGAATAAAATACATTCCCAGGAGTGGGTAACGAGACTAAAATAGGTTTATTCACAAATAAATGAATGCATTTGGGTCAAGCATCTAAAGAAGCAAAGACATAAGTTTAAATACCATTAACGCCTTTGTGTCCGTATAGTCAAAGGTGAAGTGTCACCTTGAGATTGGCTACCTTGTGCCACGGTGAAATAACTTAACTATACCTTACAATGTTTTTCACATACACAGACCATAAAAGAAGAAGAATGATTGACTGTTTGTGAAGAATAATGGCCTAAAAATTTCTCAAGGACTAGCTGTGAACTTAGATAGAGCCTTTTAGAGAGAGAGAGAGAGAGAGAGAGACAATTGGGTTGACCTTCTTCTACCCTTGGATCCACAAATACACTGAGATATCATTCCAGATATAGAGAAAACATTTCATACAGAAGGTCAGGTCAGATTAGCTTTCTTACATACATAGTGACACATAAGAAGAAAAACATTCACAAATTGCATGTATACACAGGATTGAATAAATGAATAAGGTGTAATGTTAAGTAATGTTAAAATTTGCCAACACATGACTCTTTAACCTTGTTCATAGTTAGAAAATAATCTATTAAACTTAGTTAACCACTAATTGATGTCTTCTGATTGTACCAAATATTTGCATGTAAAGAAACTGAGGTGGTACAAGTTGAAGTTTAAGATCTGTCTAGAGTGCCATGGCTAATAAAGGTAAGTTATACTTTTGTATAATGCAATAATGTTAATAATTTCAAATAATCCTTTAGATTTATATTTGCTTGTTTGTGTAGATGAAACATTGCAGATATATTTTGGTTATGATACATGCAGGTAACTGATAACAAAAGGATTACATTCTGCATTTCTTTTTTTAATCAAATGCTTTGCTTCTAATCACTCTTGTTGAAATATCAAGTTGGTTATTATTAAAAGTAATTCATAAGAAACAAACAAACAAAAAAGCTCATTTTAAAAGCCTTAAAACTTTTGTACGATGCTTACCTGGAAAAAGAGTGACCACCACTGAGAGGAGATTCAATACACATAAAATGAAATATGTCAAGCCTTTCTTTGTTTTAAGATTTTTAATTATAACTTGGAACTCATGAAAAAAACCCTCCAGTGACTTACAGTATATATTATAATATTTCATTTTGAGTATATTGCTAGTTATTGTCTAATGCTAACAAAGGGCTAGGAGCTAACAAAAAGGCTAGGAGCTATTAAAAGGGCTAGGAGCTAACAAAAGGCTAGGAAAAACATGGAACTAGGAAAACCTGGAGCTAGGAGAATATACATAAGGCTAGGAGTATAAACAGAACTTAACAGGGAAACAAACAAACCACTTAACTTTAGACAGCCAAAACAGAACAGTAACCCTAGACGAACAGATGCAAGACAAAGACTGGTGAAACTCAAGAACATTTATAATCAAACTAATGAGCAACCTCGGCTCATTCTGGGACATGTCTTCCACAGAAAAGAACACAAAGAAAACAGAAATACAAAGGAAGTCTCTGGGAGCTTTGGCGCCCTCTATGGCTAATCCCTGACAGTTATAAGATATAAATAAATATTTATTGGTGAATCTCTTGGTCTAGTTTAGTAGGCACAACAATAATCGCAGAAAAAATGTTAACTTGACAGTTTCCAGAACATGATCATCTACAAACTCCAAAAGGAGGATAAGCCACAGAAGATCATCACCAAAAAGAATGGCTGTTTGCACAGTAGGTGCACAAATAAAAAAGATAACTGCAGCCTTAAGAAGAATGTCATATAAAGCCAATTCAATAACTTGGGAGATCTTTCTTGTTGTTCATTAGTCCAAAGTCATCTTTTCGTATGAAAGTAAATTTTGCATTTCTTTTGGAAATGAAGTTCCCAGAGTCTGGAGGAAGAGTGGACAAGCACATGATCCAAACTGCTTGAAGTCCAGTGTGAAGTTTCCACAGTCAGTGATGATTTCGGATTACAATGGAACCTTGGATTATGAGCATAATTCCTTCCGGAAGTGGGCTCGTGTTCCAAAGCACTCATAAACCAAATCATCATTTCCCATAAGAAATAATGAAAACTCAAATTATTCCTTCCACAGATCAAAAAAATTAATACATAAAAATAATTAATACAATCTATGAAATTAAAATAAAACAAAGTAACCTGAACTTTACCTTTAAAAAAAGTACTAATAAATCCCGACAGATAAGTGTTTCCGTTGGTGCGCGCAGGCGCTGTGTGTGTGTGTGTGTGTGTGTGGAATTAGCCCCTTCCCCCGCCTCGTTTTACACAGTAACACTCCTCCTCCCTCTCCCCACATCGCTTTTTAAGTTTCACAACAAACACACACAATGGAAACACTGTTTTAATGGGAAAAAAAAGAAATCTCTCTGACACTGCATACTACCGGAATCACTTTTTAAGTTTCACAACAAACACACACACACAAAACACAGCAGAAACACCGTTTTAATGGGGGAAAAACAAGAAATCTCTGTGACACTGGCGTGAGCATACTGATGGAATCGTTGGGGGGATTGAAAAGGTGAGGGAGGGAGATGTTGATTATACAAATAAGAGACTAGCACTAAGACCCAGCAGGGGAGACGATTACCCACAAGAGTGACGCTCGGTGTCGAAATAAGAGGCGCATGTGTGATACATGATACTCGGCACTCGTAAACCAAGACTTGCTCATTTTTCAAATCAAAATTTATTGAAAATATTTGCTCGTTTTGCGGAACACTCATAAACCGATGAGGTTCCACTGTACATGTCATCTGCTATTTTGGTCCAGTGTGTTTCATCAAGTCCATACGATGCAGCCGTCTACCAGGAGACTTCATGCTTTCACCTGCTGACAAGATTTATGGAGATGTTTTCCTTTTCCAGCATTACTTGGTACTTGGTCTTTAAAAACACTTCAGCAGTGCCACAGGCTGATCACTTCCATGACTAGGGTTGGGAATCGTTTGGGTTTTTTTCGATACCGGTGCCAAATCGATACTTTTAAACCAGTACCGGTGCCAAAACGGTGCCTGAACCGATAATTTGCAAAAGCCACAAAATGATGGCTCATTGAACAAAAAATCTAATGCTTAAAATTGAACAATATATTAAAAGTTTAAGTACTAGCTGGAAAGCCATAATTATAAACAGAATCCATGTTACATTAGTATTTTACAAATCGTTTGACCATTTGTTAACATTAATGCAAGATTAGCATTTTGTAATTAACATTACATTAACCTACTACTAATCTGCGGAAAGGCTGCTGACGTCATCATAATCGGTGGACTCATTTTTGCTACGGTTGGTATGACTGGGACTGAGCTCATCCACACCAATAGTGCCAGCTGTTGTCCACAAGCTGTCAAACACGGAGCGTCCCTCTGCTTTTAAGTTTATTCCGTTTGCCCTCAAATGTTTCGTTAGATGTTGTGTGTTTCCCCCTTTACACGCAACTGCTGTAAAACATTTACTGCACGTCGCGGGGTCGGAATCCTTTCTTGTGAAATATAGGCACACTTTCGAAACGTTTAGTTTTAGGCATTTTAACGAAAGTTAATTTAGCAAGTTAAGATGGCGGTAGATCACCTGCTGCCGTCAGAGCAAGTGTAACCTAAGTTGCTGCGTTCACGCGCATGCCGGATGGTCTCATTCCCCGATGATTTGCATTTTAATTTTTTTATCTAATCTAATTAACTTTTAATCTACAAAAATAAAATGGAAAGTAACATTACTGCAACAATGTTTTGGATTTGTATCATCAAAGCTTTTCGAAGTCCTCAAGATTTTTCTAATTACGGAAATAATTAATTTTTCCGATCATGTCTGACACCCAATGAATGCAGTATTTAAATGTTACTAGTGGTCATGTGTGTTGATGAGTCTAATGCTTATTACGACTGTGTCATCATCATAGTCCCAGAGAACAAATATATTAATCGACAGTTCAGGCATTTAAGTGGCACCGAAATGAGGCTCCGAAATTTGTGTTCTGTTTCGGTCCGGTACATACCGGTATTTGGTACCCAACCCTATCCATGACATGCCACATTGATGCATAATAAATACTAAAGAAACCCAAGCCAAGTATAGACCATAAATGAACATACTTTTCAGAAATTAAATTTTTATACATATTTATCAAATCTTTATTGATCAATATACTCAACTTTTGATTATTATGATCTGTAAGCTGTAGTTATCGGAATTTACGGAAAAAAGGCTTGAAATGTTTTACTTTACATGTAAAGAATTTAAATTATATGAGAGTTCCACCATTTAAATTAAATATAAATTAACTTTTTCAACATTATCATTATTCTCATTATTTGAGATTCACTGTATTTTCTGAAAAATTGTGTTCATCAATACATAGAGTCATACTTCCATATCAAGGAACACTGAATTGGTGGATCCAAGAAACAGGAATATCAGCATGCTTCGCATTCAACAGCCACCATAGCAATTAAATCACATACCTGATGAAGCACATCCTGCTTCCTGCTTCAATTCTGATTATCTTGATACTGTACTTAATTAGTATTTGTTTTTCTGGGGCAGGTATCCTGAAAGGCAGATTAAACATGATCGATCACCTTTGTTGGTTGGCCGTTATCTTTAAAAAACAGTTTAGATTATTTCTGTTTTAAATACCTTAAATAATTTCCTACCAAATGTAAACTCCTGGCTAAAAGGCCTTCCCAACTGTAAATACCTGTTTGGATCATTTTTGTAAACAGACAAATTTATTATGTGATTAACATTCCCTCTCCAAACTGGACAATAGTTAATGATGTTCAGCCTGGCAAGTAGTGTGTGTGTGTGTGTGTGTGTGTATAATATAGGGTTGGTGTTGGATCTTCAAGTGACTTCATCTCAGATAAATTTCAGTTTCACAATTCAGTTTGTTCAGTGTAATTAGTTCAGCTTGCGCTCTAGGTATCAGGAATATGTTGACTCTTAAGCTACGTCTACACGTACACGTCCGTGTAAACAGAAAAAAAGCGCATACATTCTGATATTTTGAGATCGGTTTCAGGCCTCCTTCATATGTGGAAATAAATCAGATATAAATCAGATATGTGCTAATGTGATTGTCGTGTAAACAGACAGATCGGATTTTCTGAGGCATTGCGTTCTGTACGTCATTAAAACTGAGACTTCTTCACGGTTTAATGGCGTAATCAGGCACACCGAGGTGCTGCTCATCCCAAACAGATGCGCCAGTGTGCGGTAGCCCGCACGTTTTGCAAGCCACCAGAGCGCGACCCTGACAGGTCTCGCACCCAGATATTCCTCTGAATGGTTGAGGACACAATAAATGAAGCATGTGTGCAGGCTGCAATGCTGGCCCTTTTCCTCCTTCTCCGTTTCGCGAACTTTGCATATATAGCAGAGCTAGCATCAAGCATATTCCGCCTTCGTCCATCTTGGCTAGTGTGTAGTGCAAGAACCTCCCTTTAAGTATGCGCAATGTTTCAGACGGTATGGCAAGTGTAAACACATGAATCGGATATGGGTCATAGTTGAAAGAACGTGTAAACAGATGGTCAGAAAAATCAGATATAGGCAACAAATCAGAACTGGGCATCGAGACCTGCAGTGTAAACGGGGCTGTAGTGTTTCTGGTGTTCTCTGTGGAGAATTATGACATTTTGGTTCACCTGCATACAGTGGAACCTCGGATTGCAAGTAATGTGGTTTACAAGTGTTCCGCAAACCGAGCAAAGATTTTTAATACATTTTTAATCGGAAACCGAGCAAGTATTAGTTTACGAGCGCCGAGTATCATGTATCACGAATGCGACTCTTATCTTGACACCGAGCGTCACTCTCTGACCTTTTCAAACCCCAAAACCCCCCAACCCCCCCAATCCCCCCACCACCCAGGGCTCCGCAAACACACTCTGCTCGTCTCACACACACACATGCACAGATGCTCTCTTGCCTTTTCACCCCCTCCCCGGCTTCACAAACACACAGAAACTCTGATCTATCGCGATTCTTTTCAAAGGTAAGGTGCTGGTTCATTTGGGTTTTTTTTTTCTTTTTTAGCAGTGATTCCCTTAGTATGCGCTCACGCCAGGTCAGAGAGATTTCTTTTTTCCCTGTTAAAACGGTGTTTCCGCTGTGTTTGTGTGTGTTCGTTTGTTGTGAAACTTAAAAAGTGATTCCGTTAGTATGCGCTCATGCCAGTCTCAGAGAGATGTCTTTTTTCCGTTAAACAGTGTTTCCACTATGTTTATGCTTTTGTTGTGAAACTTAAAAAGTGATTCCGTTAATATACGCTCATGCCAGTGTCAGAGATGTAGCCCGTCTACTGTCAACTTATGTAGAAAGGGGCCCTGAGTCCTTTTATTCTATCTTACTTTTATGATAACTCAGATTATTCTATTATTTTAATATAGTAAGACTTGGGTCACTATGACAATATATATACCTCTATTGCTAAATAAAAAATACTATAAGCACAAAATAAAACCTATGTGCACTCACAATTCACAAGTCACAATAGTGTTTTCTATGCATAAACAGCAATAAACAATCAATAAGCTTGTTTAGAAAAATATATATACAAGTATATATAAGTTTAATTAAACAATAAAACAAATTAAACAAATATTAAAGTTTCATATAAATTAAATCAATTGGCTTTGCCTTTTTTAAAATTAGTTTAATGTCCAAATAAATGATCAAAATTACTTGAAACAAAACGCTGCAGGCCTGATTCGGTGCTTGGGGTCGGTGAGACTAAAAACCCACTCGTCGTTTCACTCCTAAGAGCAACAAACCAAAAATAAACGGACGGTACCTTATTTCCCTGTTCAGAGATTATCCACCGAGTCCTGCTGTCCTATTCCTGCTCACACGCCGAGTAGCAGCTGTTGATCACATTCACGCAGTTATTCCGTATCTCCAGATTAGCAACAGTACCCCGAAGCACGTGTAGCTGGGTTAGCTAACTCACTCAGACTGTTCACGTTGCTAAAATCCCCTCGCTGTATTAACGAGCTGGTATCCAGAAAATATAAAACTAAAGGAAATTCTATCCGAACTTCTCAGTCTCTCACAGACGTTTGCATTGTTTTCGATTATCATGCTAACAGTCTAACACTTGCAATTAAACTCTGATAGAACATAACTTAACCCTCGCTTTGTAACTGCGTCAGTAGCATGTTTCTCCCCCAGTCTCTCTCCTTCTCCGTCTTTTTTTTTCCCGCTATTTTCTGCTATTCTTCTGCCCCAAACTTCCGGTTTTAACAAACATAAATAAATAAAAGCCTGTTCAGTCTTATACAATTTCTAGGAAATTATCTTCCAAAAATTAACAACTCTATAAAAAAAAACAAAAGTACAAATTCACATCTTGTACATTTTTAACCTTCAACAGTTTTAACTTTCTATACCATGAACTTGGCATTTTTTAAAGCACAATAGGCAATATCTGTTGTTAACCATGTACTAGTAAATCAATATGTAACCATATAAATCACAACACTTATTTATGCATTCATTATTTATATATCTACCTATTAATATCTGGGCTACAAGAGAGATTTCTTTTTTTCCTGTTAAAACGGTGTTTCGTTGTGTGTGTGTGTGTGTGTGTGTGTTTGTTGTGAAACTTAAAAAGYRAKGTGGGGAGAGGGAGGAGGAGTGTTACTGTGTAAAACGAGGCGAGGGAAGGGGCTAATTCCACACACACACACAGACACAGCCCCTGCGCGCACCAACGGAAACACTTATCTGTCGGGATTTATTTGTACTTTTTTAAAGGTAAAGTGCAGATTACTTTGTTTTATTTTCATTTCATAGATTGTATTAATTATTTTTATGTATTTATTTTTGGGGGCTGTGGAATGAATAATTTGAGTTTTCATGATTTCTTATGGGAAATGATGATTTGGTTTACGAGTGTTTTGGAACACTTTCTGAATGAATTATGAAGTGAAGTCACATACTTGGAATATCAGCATGCAACAGCCACAGTAGCACTTTCATCACATGATTGATAACACACATTCTACTCCGTGTTTAAATTCATATCTTGATGCTGTACTTGATTAATATTTATCTTTCTGGAGCAATTATGTTGCCAAGCAGGGTAAAGAGGGTCATCTTTTTTAGGTGGCTACTTCTGTAACACATTGTTCAAATGTTCAGAATATGTGAAAGTTTAATTCACTAAGGTTAGGAAGAACGAACCTCATACAGAGGTGTAGTGTAAACATATGGTCAAATAAAAGTTCTAATCTGCACAATGGAATGAATTATCTTGGGGTAGGAATGAAAAGTAAAATATTCTTTCAGATTGAAAAATAGTGGAATGAACTCGGTGTTATATGTTCAGCTACTGTCAAAATGTGCTAAGGATGCTATCCCTTATTAACAGGATAAAAAGCACAATTAGAATCTGGCTTTATTGGCCAAGTACACTAATTTGCTGCACATGCATCTTGCATTCACATGACAGAGGTAGCCGCACCACAAGATACATTACTGCTTATAAGAGCAATTATGTAGGGCTTCCGGAGGGGTCAGTGAAATAGGAGCATTACAGAATGCTTTTTACATGTGTGGGAAGACCTTTCCATTTGGAGTCACCATTTGGAGACCGTGTGGGTTTATTAATCTGGTACTTAAAAAGATGTGCTGCTCTCTCTCTCTCTCTCTCAATGATGCCGGCTTCTGACAGTGACATGGCTGGGTCTTTACCTTTGTCTTTTATTCTTAACCTTAGCCCTTTGGAGCAATGTGCTCTCAAAGCTGGTGCTACCTAATGTTCAAGGAACCTAAACAGATGCACGTATTAGTGTAGCGCATTCGTCGCACACGGAGACGTCGCAGAGCATTCATGTTGATGACTGAATATAGTCATGTTCTTGTGCTGGAGATATCCATTTATATAAAACCTGTGGGACTGGCTGTACTGTTTAAACAGCAAATCAAGAGTGTTGAATTAACTCTTATAGGGTTGAACTGCCACAAAGCAGTGTGTATATGAGTTCAGCTGGGCTCAAATAGACTTGAATCAATACTGAAGATACAGTAGGAAGTGTATCTAGCAATCTAGTCACTAACTTTTGTTAGTTAGTTTGTTTGTATGTATGTTTGTTTTAATTACATAAACAAGCAGGATTTAAAGATATTTTGTCGAAATAAGTTGATTTAAAAATATTTTTTTGATTTAAAAATATATTTTTTAGGGAAAACCGAATATTTCCTGATATTCGTTGTTATTCTGCTCATTCACATACAAGGATTAACTTACAAGGTAAGGTTAAAATAATAACAATTAAGAAAGAAATTACAGCATGCTTAAATTGTAAGATTTCGAAATGTTAAGTTAAGTATATTATTTTGCTGCTTTAAGACAAGAGTATCCTAATTTCCACCAGATTTGAAATGTTACTGTTCATTTGCCATCCTGTCCTAACAAACGTTTTCTCATACCTGTAGTAAAAAACAAACTTAAACAAAATGTAATTTTGGGATTAAAAATATCTGGGTTGCAGTGTCTCATTCAGGATAATACTACAATTAATTTGATACAGTAAATCCAACCACTCACAGCCCCAATAAATACCACCGAACACTGTGAAATATAATAAATGATGAAGTTGCATGCTTAAAACCTAAACAAAGCACAGTATAATGGACAGAAGCAATTTCTATTATAATCATGTGGTTTTCTAAAATAATAATAATAATAGTACATATAAAGTGATGGCTGACATTTGTTTTAGAAAATGTTGAAATTTCTACCAATTTCTCTACCCTTTTTAATGATTTTTGTTAGAATGTGGTGGAGGCAGGTGTGAATATATCTTTTTTACCTTTCACCAATGGAACAACAGCCAGCACAACAACTGATTCAACAAGAACTACTATGGTCAACACAACTCCTATGCCCTCAACTAACAGAACCACAGTTTACACAACAACTCCTGCAACCTCAACCAGTACACTTACAGTCAACACAACAACTCCTGCAACCTCAACCAGTACACTTACAGTCAACACAACAACTCAGACAACCTCAACCAGTACACTTACAGTCAACACAACTCCTGCAAACGTAACCAGTACAATTACAGTCAACACAACAACTCCTGCAACGACAGCCAGTGGAACAACATCCACTCCAGGTACAGGTATGATTTTAATCCTAACTGGTTTCTTTTTCAAAATAAGTGCAATTTTAATCTCATGTTTGTACACTACCAGTCAAAAGTTTGGACACACCTCAATCAGTGTTTTATCTTTATTTTTTCTTATTTTCAGTATTGCACCTTAATATTAAAGACATCCAAACTATTCATGAAAGAACATTTGTTTAAATATTTAGTAAACAAAAAAGTGTTAAACAACCAATAATATTCTATATTTCAGAAATTAGCTACATTTAGCTTTGATGATAGCAGGGCAAACTCGCTGCATTTTCTCATCAGAATCCTGAGGGAGTCACCTGTAATGTTTCACATTGTAATGGTCTGGCACACAGGAAGACCACCCTTGTCTCTTTTTTTAATGAACACTTTTTAAGCGATCAATGTTATCATTAATAAAGCGGGATAATTTCCTCCATAGCTATTTCGTATATGGGCAGTGTAGATAATCTATTCACTTTTGGCTCTGGTTGGGATATAGCTGACCAATTAGGTGTAAGTGGCCATACAATTTAATGACCCTTATTTTGATGGGTGTCATGGTGTCTTGTTGATTCTCGGTCCTTCTCCTACTGGGTTCTATTTTTATTATTGCTTTAGGCAAGAAGAAATTACTGTATGCATCAAGTAAATGAACTCTTGTGCATATAACTTATCAATAAGCCAGGGGGGTACAAAAAATGAATAAAAAAAAATTAAAAAGATTAGATTCATACATAAACGTTTTACAGCTTACATGTGTTTTCACAGCTTTTTGATTTGTGCAATCTGCTACAGATTCAGCATACTGTTTAATATTAACATTCAACTAAAAAAAACTTGTCAGTTTCCTCCATAGCTGTTTCGTACAGTATGTGGGTAGGACACAAAACAGGTGTACCAAAGTTTCTTTAGAAGCTTTGCAAAATGTGCAGTTTATATGAATGTCCTTCTTGAGTCTTTGATTAATTTGGTAAAAATCTGTGCAGCATTTTAAAAGAGATCTCTCTGACTTTATTGGTTAAGAAACGTATGTGGTAGTAGCCAAACCTTGTTCCAATCTACAGGTAAAACTTGAAAAATTTGAATATCATGCAAAAGTTCATTATTTCAGTAATGCAACTTAAAAGGTGAAACTTATATGAGATAGACTCATTAAATGTAAAGCAAGATAGTTCAAGCCATGATTTGTCATAATTGAGATGATTATGGCGTACAACTCATGAAAACCCCAAATCCACAATCTTTAGATTATTAAGAGAAAATTTGATTATCTTTGTTACTCCAAGTGAATTCTATAGTAGTGGGAATTTTGTTCTCCATATTTCTATTAAGACAAATCTCTCCATGAAAAGTTTCAAATATGTATTTCTTGAATCACTGTAAACCAACAAATACTAAACAAAGCGAAGATTGTTGTCATGCATAAAGGGACAATTCTTTGCAGATCTCCATATGGCATCTCTGTAGGTTCTTGTAGCAAAGCAAATAATGGTGGCTCTCCGTTTGCAGGTCGTCGGTGTTTCCGCTGGTCGATGTACTACTGTATGTCAATAACTTCAGAAATCTTTCCCATCTCACCTGGAAGAATGTTCCCACAGAGCTCTATGGCCTTTTCAGCGATGCAATAAAGCTTTAGATTCCATCTAATTCCATCTAGATTCCATTGAGTAGGTTTCCAGTTTGGATATGCGCATCTCTAACTTGGTTACTTTATGTTCTTTCTCTTTGAGACAGACTTCAACTGTCTCCACCTTGTTCTTGTTTTTTTTTTTTATTTCACTGCATGAAAAATCAAGAGTTTTTCCTCAATCCTCCTATCTTCAATGAGTTTTCACTCACCAGTTTCTCAATAGCATCAGCTCTGTAATTGAGTTGTCAGAGTGCTAATGATAACTTTGTCATTTTTTGTTTCATAAAGCACCTTTTTTGCAGCAGGAGATTTACATGTGACAGTTAGTGAAGGAAAACCTTCATCCAAAATAGTTACACAGTTAGTTTTAACATAGTCATGGCATGAGGATATCAGCAAGTTACCTGATGAAGATTAGGTGTGATGTTTGTGTTCTTTTGTATCCTTTTATGCTCCCGACTTGCCATGATATAGTCTCTTCGATTAATTAATAAATATAATGTAAATCGATAAGTCGATTTATCGATAAGTAAACCGAAAATCAGTGTTTCCCACTGATTTTCGGCAGCCATCTTGGATCCTCCACAGATTTAGTTAAACGCTTT
>QMIH01000032.1:151270-172269 GCA_003987875.1 Clarias batrachus
GGGGGGGGGGGGGGGGTTAGGGTCTCTTTGTTAACCGCAAAGGAGGAATGGAACCTCACAATCTCTAAACTGATCAATGCTGACGATGCTTGATGACAAGATTAATCACAGGGAGGATTTTATTGATGTTTTTTAATTAAGCATATTTTGGTATTGTTGCTCATGGCTCACTGCATTTCGTTTCCCTTGCCTCGTGTTGGTAAAATGTACCATTGGGAGTATTTCCCTAATGCCCCACCCGGGTGTCGTAATTGGATGATATAAATCGTGGTTGAGGGTCTATGGGACTCTACAGTAGTGCCACACTTTTATAAAGAGGTTGTTTTATCTGCCCAGTATAGAATTCTGAACACTCTTCACTACGTTGGACCGCATATATTATACTACTCTTCTATTTTGTGTGTGGTCTTTGGGGTGGACGAGTCTCTTTGTGTGTTGGTAGGTTTGAAGTAAACCAGCATGTTGTGCTTTTTAGCTTTTCTGACAGTCAAGCCACATACAGGATGACAAGGTTTTTTTATGTTGCGCCCGGGTCCCAGCTCTCTCGGTCATCCTTCCTTTGAATCTCAAAGCTATTTCGATGAAGGACCACTTAGAATTGTTATGGCTAACAGGTGATGATGGATCCAAGTTCAGGGAAGGTAGTCTTTGGAATTTATTATGTTGTGTACGGCTTAGAGTAAAGCTTGAAACGGGCTGGGCAGCTGACATGGGAACCTTATTAACAGGCTTGGCACTGGAGCGCTTGTTGTTCTGTGTCGTGACAAGTATATCATTTGATCAATGTGGAAAACTTGAGAAGATAACGCTGCATCCAAATCTTTGATTGGTACCATATAATTAAGTAATTAGTCTATTTCAACCACAATTATTGTTATTACATCTTTTTGACATATTTTATTGTTATTTATTTACAGGCATGGTGCTAAGCTTCTCGTTGACAATAAATGAAGCTTTTGACTTTTCTCTCAGTAGTCAAAGTAGTAACCAGTGGAAAACATATAAACAGAAAATTGAGGCTTCCGTAAGTTGTACACAATACTATTTCATCCATGGTCAACTGTTTTATTATTACTATTATTATTAGTTATTGTAAAAGTGGAGGTGGTGGGTTATGTAGCCATGTAGTGCTTACTTTCACTGTCACAAATTATACCACAAAACAGTACAATGCTGGAATCTGATAGAAAATACACTCCCCTTCCCAACAATCCATTATTATTGTCTAACAGCCCGGTCCATACTTAATAACAAAGCATGGACAACCGTTTCAGCTGGAATAGGACAACCTCAAAGTTCTCCTTCTCATGTTCTCCCTAAAGTGCATCAGTATTTTTTAAATGTATAATTAGTTGTGGTTTCCATACATGTGACATACTGAACATTTGTTTTAAACATCAGATTGATCAAAGTTACAGAAGGGTTTCTACCTACCAGGCCAACTCTGCAACAGTGACTGGCTTCAGGTGAGATTATTTATTGTATAAATAATAGTACAATAACGATGTTTCATCCATCCTTCCATGTTCTGTAAAATTCTATAAGCAATTAACAAAATATAGCGTTTTTATAATTAATTTGAAATGTGACTTTTTTTTTTCTTTAAATTAATTAATTTTTTTTAACAGGCCTGGCAGTGTGATTGCGGATTTTAATATTAATACAGCAAGTGCAAACCCTAATTTTGTATCCGCCAACGAAGAACTTGTTAATATTCTCCAATTAGCTGGATTTAATGTGGACAATAATGCAATCAGTAGAAGTGGTAGATTATTATTATTATTATTATTATTATTATTATTATTATTATATGCTAAATAACTGTTTTCAACAAAAAACAAAAGCTCTGTACTTTGCTCTTGACTTCAGTAAAAGATGGACTATATTACGGCAGTGGCAATATATATCCTGGGACAAATCTCACATTGTCCTGCAACGTTTCATCAAGTAATGCTGTAACATGGACCCTAAATGGGAATACCCTACAGCCTTCAAATAAGTATGTAATTAACAGCCTTCAACTCACTTTGAATAATGCCACTCCCAGTGACAGTGGTAAGTCAGAAACAATGCTGTTAAATTATCAGCTTCCTGTCTTTACCTCAATAAACTAATTATCTATATTATTAAAATATTGTTTAGTCATTAACTTTAAGGTTTATTGGGTTTATTCATTATTTATTTATTATATTATGCATTCACAAATTACATACAGTACAGACCAGAAGTTTGGACACACCTTCTCATTCAAAGAGGTTGAATTTGTATTATGGCAAGAAAAAAGCAGCTAAGTGAAGAAAAACGAGCGGCCATCATTACTTTAATAAATGAAGGTCAGTCAGTCCGAAAAATTGGGAAAACTTTGAAAGTGTCCCCAAGTACAGTCACAAAAACCATCAAGTGCTACAAAGAAACTGGCTGACATGCGGACCGCCCCAGGAAAGGAAGAGCAAGAGTCACCTCTGCTGCGGAGGAGAAGTTCATCCGAGTCACCAGCCTCAGAAATCGCAGGTTAACAGCAGCTCAGATCAGAGAGCAGGTCAATGCCACACAGAGTTCTAAAGACACATCTCTAGAACAACTGTTAAGAGGAGACTGTGTGAATCAGGCCTTCATGCTAGTATATCTGCTAGGAAACCACTGCTAAGGACAGACAACAAGCAGAAGAGACACGTTTGGGCTAAAGAACACAATAAAGAACACAATAAAGAAAACTCTTTGAATGAGAAGGGGTGTCCAAACTTTTGGTCTGTCCTGTAAGTAATTAACAAAATAAACATGACCCTAAAAATATTATTCATGTATTAATGGTTATAGAGATTTGTGGCTAAAAACAGCAACTTGAATATAACTTGAAATTACAGCAAAATCTGCTTAAACTATGTCCTACTGTAGTTAAATTATTATCGGCTTCCTGTCATCTCCTATGTAAAATAATTCACTGTATTATTACAATGTTTATTTATCAAGGATTTTTTTTCTTATATTATGAATACGCACATTATTTATAGAAGAACATAAGACTAAAAAAGTAAATTTATTATTTATGTAACATGTATAGAGTTTTGTAGCAAAAAAAACATCAAATCAAATTTGAGATCACAGCAGAATATGGCTTAATCCTGCCCTGCTTCAGAGTTTCAAATTAACTAAAAAAAGTAATTTACAAAGAAATACAAATGTGTATCTTCATATTTCATTGGCTGTAAACACATGTACTTTTTTCTTCATATTTTGCTTCCTATAAAACACTTTTTTTTATGTATGTTTGCAAAAGACTCCTCATAGTTCTTCTCCAGGCTTCCTGAAGGAGCTTTTTCTCATGTTTAATCCTTTCCGTGTAATGATGGGTCGTTCATGAATGATTCATTCTCTTTAAACAAGTCTTAAACGGGACTCAGAAGTACGAGTAGTCTCGTAGTGTGATTCGTTCGTTTTCTACTGGGCGTGCACGAGCAAAGCATCGCAAACCCTCCATAGGATATGTACAGGAAACAGAAATGAGTAGTTAACTTTGAGTCATTTGCTTCGAATCATTCGTTCTTTTGTCACGTGACTCCCATAGACGCTATGCAGTGCAATAGATTCAAATGAACGAATAACTCAAACTAAAAGATATGAGAGATGAGCCGCTCATTCTGTTTATAATATGTCCTTAGATGCATTGTAATATTTTCATTATTGGAACTATAGCCAAAATTTGTGCATGTAGACGTGTTGGGTGTCTGTTAATTGAAAATGTAACATTTTATTTCTGAACAAAAGAATTAAATGAATGAACTTCCCATCACTAGCGCGCAAGTGTTATAAGAGAGTATGTGCCTCCTCCCTCCTCCTCTCGCCTTCACACATACACGCACACACACGCACACACACACACACACACACACACACACACACACTAATAAAAACACGGCTCTGTTGCGGCAAAGTTCAGGTTAATTTGTTTTATTTTTACTTTACAGCAGTGATTCCGTTAGTCTGTGCGCACACTAGTATCATTAGAGATGTTCCTTGTTAAAGAAGTTTTTTCAATAAAGCAATGTTTCCATGTGTGTGTGTGTGTGTGTGTGTGTGTGTGTGTGTGTGTGTGTGTGTGTGTGTGAAAGTCATCCCACACAATAGCCCTCCCCCGCCCCCTCCTGGTGTTGGACAAGAGTAGAAGCAGGGTGTAGGACGACATTTACAAACATTTACAAACTAACTCACACACACACTACCAGAGTCACTCCTGTACAGATTAATCTCCTGCACTGCTACAGCCTTTTTTACTTTTTACAAGGTCCCACTGTAGCTTAAAAATTAACCAGTGAGAAACAAGTGGAGATGATGACAGATGATCAAGCCAATTACAGCACACCAGTGAAGCTGAATGTTAAGTAGTTGAAGCAGCTAAGAGGGACAATGAGGTTGCTGCTGACAGTGTGACATAAACAACCAATTTAAAAAACATTTTTAGCCACTTTGCAGCCCTTTGCAGTAAAACAATTGTTTCTATTTTTTAAATGCAATATAGTAACTTCATTTCATTTCATTTTATTTTATTTGCAGTGGCACAATAGGGCACAATGATGTACATAGATTTTAAAGGCTTTTACAAATAATAATGCTTTATTATCCCATTAATTTTGTATAAATCTTTTTGCTTTTGCTTTCCCAGGTCAATATGCATGCACAACAATAGTAAACTCAATGCCCTATGTTATCTGGCAAAGTGTTACAATTCAGCCATACCCAAATTTCCAAGTGACCACTGACAAAGTTGTAGAATGTGCTGATATAGCAGTCCCACTGCAGTGTTGTGTTCAGGAGATTTATAAAGTCAATTGGAATGTTGATCCTGCAGCTTGCATCCAACCTTCAACAGGTCATGTGCATTTTTATGGGTGATTTGGGTGGTCACTGATAACAGCTCAGCTTAATATTTAGTTCCCTTTCAGAAGCTACACTTGATGCTGCGTGAAAACGTTATGGGAACGTCCTTTTGTTCACTGCTGTGAAGCATGTGTGTGTCAAACGCGCCAAACTTTTGGCATATATAAAGTCAGTCAGGTGACGTCATCTGATGAGGTGCACCTGCAGGTTATAAATAAGACTGAACTCAGCCGAGCTCTTCAACCTCACCTATATGTCAAAGGTTTGACGTGTTTGACACACATGTGCTTCACAACCAGTGAACAAAGGCACGTTCCCATAACGTTTTCACGTAGCATCTCGCTCCCGCTTTTTCAGGGAACCTGAGCTGTTCATATATGATTAAATAATTAAAGTAAAATTATTATTACAAACTAAATATTTAGGCTGTTTTACCATTTGTAATAGATGTCTATTGTTTTAGTTTGTCTATAAATTAAAAGATTTTCATTGACAATTTAATGGAAAGTCTGTAAGAGGAGCTAAATTTTAACGATGTAACTGTTTTTTTTTACAGTCTCACCAATAGGTTGTGTATCATGTAACTATACAATTAACAAACAGAGCTGCCTGAATAATGACCAAGTAATACAAGTCACATGCCAACTAACAACACCAGTCAGTGGAGGTACTAACAGAGAGAGCTTCACAATTACTGTAACAAACAAAAGTAAGTCCTCCCCCCCCCCCAATGCCTTCTCATTATCATTAAAGTAAATCTGTGAAATCACATCTTTTATGTAATGCAACTGTGAACAAGGAGCTTGTCAGTTAGCAGACACTTCCGCACAGCATTTAAAGATACTCACTGGATACAGAGCTTTGAAATAGATGCCTTTTAATTTACAAGAAATAATAGGTGATAGTTTTTTAAAGATACCATTGTGGATCTTTGGCACACATTTTTCAAGTGGCTATGAATGGATTATAAATTAGAAAAGTTTTTTTTTTTTTTTCATAATCAATTTATGTAGAAATAGTTTCCATTAAAATTAGTTATATAGTTAGTTACTTAGTTAGTTAGTTATATACTGTAAAACAATAAAAACACACAAAGAAATACTTATTATTTAAGTAATACTACTTATTATTATTTATTTATTTGTTTGTTTATCATAGAATTTACATGCTCTGATAGTGTATTTGGAGCTGGAAACCCAGGACAGCAAAGCACTGGTGGCTGCAAAACAGACATGGTTGGCACTCAAGTGGCTATATGCGAACCATCAGGCTTCTGGAACATCACACAAAACAACTGTGTTCTGGGTGTCATTCAAAGTTTAAAAAATCAAGCAGAGGCAATTAAAAAATCTTACTTTCATGAAATACAATGAAAAAATAATCTTAGTTGTATAATTTTAATTTGCCTTTTTATAATAATTTGTGACTCTGTAGAATTTACAGGTATCAGACATCCCAAACTTTATGTCCACCCTGAGCAGTACTTCATTACAGACTCAAAATATTGTTGGCTTTCCAGCATCCATAACAACTATTGTGCAAATACTGGCAATCATTTCAAATCTCTCACCAACAACTGTGATCAGTGAAATCATTATGGAGGTAAGTAAATTAAGCTTTTATCAGAATATGATTAAATGTAGTTAATGTGCTACTTGAAATTAATAAATAACTATGAATAGCTTACTTTTTGGCTATTTATTGTTTTTAATAATACAGTCTTCTTTTAATAAAAATAATGAATGCATTTTATTGGTCTTTTGTGATTACTAAAGTACAGGATTGGTGAAAATTAACTAAGCAATATTTAAAGCTCTAGAACGTGTAGAGTCCCCCCCCCCCCATGTTCCTATGTAATAAAGTACATGGATGGACAATTTGTTTCAATCGATCAGTATTTAAAAAAAAAAAAAAGACTTTATGAAACATTTTAATGCCTAGTTACTTTTCAGCCAACCCAATGATGGCTTGGATGTGCTGTATATAATGAATTATTCCATTTTAAGGATGTCCTACAAACAGTTGACAACGTTGGATCAGTTGGTGCACAGCACACATGGGAGTTTATAAATGAAAACAATGCAACCAAGAATGCCAGTTCTGAACTTCTTAACTCAACTGAAATCTTTGGAAGCAGACTTTCTGACAAAAGCTTCAACATAACAACAAACTTTACCTCTCTCAATAAAGTTAACATATCTTCCTCTTTTTCTGGAAAATTTGGCAAAAACTTAACTACACAAATAAGTTTTCCGGAGATTATAGAACCAACTTTGATCACAGTGATAATTTCGTCAGCTTTTAACAACATCTTACCTGTTCAAAATCTGAACTACAATGGCAGCAGTCAAACTGGCACCAGCATCAATGGAGATGTAGTCCTGATTAAGACAAGCTCAATAATTAAAAACATCTCCATTTCTTTTGAGGTAAAAAATACAACGCTGGAAGAGCCTCAGTGTGTCTTTTGGAACTTTCATCTCTTGAATGACACTGGGGGATGGGACTCAACTGGATGTCAACTAAAGTCATTAGAGAATGAAAGTGAAATAGTTACATGTGAATGCAGTCACACAACATCTTTTTCAATCCTGATGTCACCATTTTCCCTGGAAAAAGACTTAGCCATAATCTTAGACTATATAACCTACATTGGCGTTGGTATTTCAATGGTCAGTTTGGTTTTGTGCCTCCTCATTGAAATCATTATATGGAAATCAGTGACAAGAGCTGACATGTCCTTTATGCGGCATGTCTTTGTAGTCAACATTGCTCTCTCCCTATTGATTGCGGACATATGCTTTATCATTGAAGCAGCAGTTATTGACCAAGGTGAAGGTCCCTGCAGTACAGCCACATTCTTCATGCACTTCTTTTATCTTGCCCTTTTCTTCTGGATGTTGTTGTCTGCACTTTTGCTCCTCTACCGCACCGTTATAGTCTTTTCCCAAATGAGCAAAGGTACTATGATGGCCATAGCCTTCACTGTTGGCTATGGAGCCCCATTAACCATAGCTGTGGTTACTGTGGCATCTACAGCTGGACACCATGGATACATTCAAAAAAATTACAATTGTTGGCTAAACTGGAGTCAAACGAAGGCCCTCTTGGCATTTGTGATTCCTGTTCTAACTATTGTAGCTATAAACCTCCTGGCACTTATTATGGTTCTTTGTAAGATGTTGAGAAGAGGAGTTAATGCTTTCAACCTGCCAAATGAGAAACATCCCTTACTGGTCATTGCCAGATGTGTGGGGATTTTCACACCTCTCTTTGGCCTAACGTGGGGATTTGGCATTGGAACTTTGGTGTCATCTGACTTTGGGATTCATGTGGTGTTCGCATTCCTTAATTCACTGCAGGTATCAAATTCAAGTTGCTATTTTTTTTTCTTCAGTTTTTCTAACTATACATTAGAATAATAGTCATGTACAAAAAGTCTATGAATTTTAGATAAAAACAGTATCTATTTTAGATAAAAACATAGTATAATAGATAGAAAGACTAAATGGTATAAATTTCTAACCTGTCTCATTAAAGGGTTTCTTTATTTTGCTGTTCGGGACATTACTGGATAGTAAGGTATATGTGTAACTTTTCACTAGTACTTCAGAATTTTATTCAAGGCAAAAAATATAATAAGAATTTATATTTATGCTTTATATAACTGATATCACTTAAAGTATTGCTTCAATGTTACACTGTTTGTAATTACAGGTCCAAGCAGAATTAGCAGGAAAGTGTTCAGTAAAGAACTTGAGATCTAACCCTACTAAGGTAAATATAAATAATGGTACATGTGCTTATATATTCTTATGCTTGTGCATTTCACTCTCTTCTAAGTTATCTAATACTAGTCACTGCTGGATTTCTAAATTATAGACCATAAGTGCAGGACCATCATCCTCAAGTGGACTTCTTTCTATGCTGAGGATACGGAAGAGATGTATGTACTAAACTGAAAGACTAAAACTGCACTTAGAGTTTATTCTTTTGAATTTGTTATTTTCATGCCTCCAGTTCTGTCGTGGTGTTTTTTTTTTTTTCCCTGCATTTGACCTGTTCTATATTTTACCCTGCCCGTTTTCTGGATTTTGTTTTTGTGTCTCGCCCTTTGGATTATCGCTCGCTTTCGAATTTTGCCTTTGTGTATGACTTCACATGTTTACCAAACTTTGATCTTGGACCGTGCTTTAGGATTTAATTGCTCTCGCTGCATAACTTTGCTATCCACCCTGCCTGCATTACGAATTTCTCCCCCTCATCTCTGGATTGGAAAACTCTTTGGATTTCAACTCAACTCATCTTTATTTGTATAGCACTTTACCAACAAGAATGCCCCAAAGTGCTTCACATAAATAATAAGAAAATATAATAAAACAAAATAATAATATAATAAAATATATAAAAAATTATAATAAAAAAAATAAATAATTAAAATCACATCACACACACATATCTAATCATACAATATATAAAATCAACATTTCTTGATGTTGCCTCACGTATAGTCCCGGGTAGGTCATTCCACAATTTGGGTGCCGCCAGAGAGAATGGCCGAATTTAAAAATTAATTTGATACTGTAGCGGGAGCCAATGAAGAGAAGCCATAACTAGAGAGATATGTTCTGTTTTGCGCATGGACGTTAAGAGTCTAGTGGCAGAATTTTGGATCGGCTGTAGCTGATGTAATGCTGCCTGATAAACCCCAAAATACAAAACATTACAGTAATCGATGCAAGTGGTGATAAAGGTGTGGATGGCTATTTCAAAATGTGTGTGTGTGTATATTTTCGCGGCACTTTCACGTTCACAGACAACAGACCAGAGTGCTTCCACCAACAAGTCAGATTGACATCAGAGTGACAAGGTGCATGCGGCATCCAACGTGCTGCGTGAAGGCAGTTGAGGACAGAAGCGATGAGGGAAAAATCTCTAATTCCTTAAGCGTATACCTGCGGTCCATGTTGCAATGAAACCTGCAGGCAAGACCAAGTCATGGTTGTGAAGCGGAAGCGGGAGATTAAAGCCAGGAGTTCAGTCAATGTAGCGAACAGGTTTAATCCGTGAGGCGAGAGGCATAAAAAAGGGGAAGAAGTCGGTAATGTGAAGACGAGAACAAAACTTGATGTGAGGCATGAGAAATCTGAGCTATGAGAATGCAATAATTCAGCAGAGAATGGTTGCTTGATCATGAGTTTAAATAGGCAAAGGGGATAAACTGAGATAGAGAACAGGTGTGCAGAAAGCTGAGATGGAGGGCGGCAAAAAGGAAAGTGTGGATTGGAGGAGCAGGTGAGCATGGCTTGCCTGGAGACGTGGGCATGACCTTGCATGCCATGACACATGCGCGCTGTGTTTGCTCAAATACGCACTCATCACAGGAGCTTCTCAGTCGGATTCCGTCTACGTCATCGACCAGCCCCTCCGCTGGTTTGTTCGCTAGTTTGCGTCATTAGGGATTCCCCTCTATACCCAGAAGTCTCCAAACGCGCACCAAACCACTACACCAACCTACTGCCAGCTCTGCCAATATTACCAGGTGCTTCATTTTACACATTAAAAGAACCATAAACTGCTTTGTGTGTTTTGAGTTTGCTTTTGGGTTCAGTATTCTCTGGCCCTGACATCATGATGTACTTTAGCCATCCCTCATTATTCATATTTTGCTCTTTAAAGGACAGACTTGTATTCTTGAATCTAGTCTTGAGCACTAGTTTTTTAGGGCTTCCTTAAAGACATTTTTGGCTTGCATTTTATTCCAGTCCCTGTACATGACCGTATTTGGAGATTTATTTATTTTTGTTAAGCCTGTGATGGCAGGCTACAGCCATGTGACAGCTGAATGCAGGCTACAACCAATGAAGCTTACCATATGACAGCCCCTGATTTGACCAAGGAATAGAGATCATGACACACATTCATTGCCTCACCCAGCTTCGCTGCACACTTAAGAGGGGTAGGGCACCTAAAGCAGAATTAGAAAGCGCTTTATGTGTCCGTTTACAAGGAGGGGGAGCGCCAATAATCCTTTCAGCTGTCCAAACCATTCTTTGTTGTCTTCTTGTGTCTGACTTTGTAGCTGAGCCAAACCAGGCAGTTATTAAAGTGCACAAGACAGATTCAATGATGGATGAGTAGAACTGTATAAGCAGTTTTTGTGGCAGGTTAAACTTCTTCAGTTGGCAAACGAAATACAACCTCTGATAGGTTTTTTTTTACCAATGGAGTCAATGTGATTGTCCCACTCCAGGTCCTGAGAAATGATTTTGCGTAGAAGGAAAAGAGCAGTGAGGAAAGAACACATCCCTGGGGGTGCCAGTGTTGGTGGCGTGGCTAAGAAAGCCAAGAGTGTCAGCAATGTTAGCAAGGAAACCTCCCTGAGATGGCAATAGGAAGAAACCTTGCGAGGAACCAGAAGTAACAGGGAACCCATCCTCATTTGAGTGATAATGGATAGCAGGAATTATACACACAATGTGTGTTAGGCTGTTGGAACTCACAGGGTTGGCCTTTGTCTATTAGAGCTAGCACAATCTCCAGATGCCTCGCGGATGGGTAGAAATAAAGAAAAGGTGAAAAGAATTAGCAGCATTAGAAAAAAAAAAAAAAAAGCTTAGGAGAGAAATATGTAAACGCTCTACCCCCTTTTGTGGATTTTGATATTCTGGGTACTACCAGAATTCTTGACTTTTGTGATCTTAAGCATTATATGTGGAGGATTGTAATGCGTCAGAAGACTGGCTAGATACATGGGAGCCAAACTATTTAGAGCCTTGTACTTAAGTAATGCTAGTTTGTAATTAATTATAAACTGCACAGTTGCAGGGATGATAGTATTGGGGTTATACAATCATATTTTCTTGTTCTGGTGGGAACTGTGGTGGTAACCTGTTCATTGAGGATGCAGGACAACCACTTTGTAATGCATTACAGTAGTCCCATCTGGTAATGAATGCATGATCAGATATGGATGAAATGCTTCTAAGCTTGGCAAAATTTCTAAGGTGGAAAAAGCTGTTTTTGTAATATTGGAAATATGATTTTCAAAGGATAATTAACTGTCTAATATTATGCCCAGGACTTTTGCTGTCAAGCTATTAGTAATAGTAGATCCTTCCAAACGCAAGCTGAATTGTGAGAGGTGTTGTGTACTGGTTTTTGGGCCAATAAGTAATATCTCTGTCTTATCTGAATTTAGTAAGAGAAAATTATTGGTCATCCAATCTTTTATATCTTGGACACATTCAATTAATCTAGACAACTTGGGTATTTTGTCTGGTTTAGTTGACATATATAATTGGGTATCATCAGCATAACAATGGAAACTAATCATATGTCGTGTAATGTTGTTACTCAAGGGAAGCATGTATATGGAGAACCGCAGAGGTCCTAAAACTGACCCTTGTGGTATCCCATATTTCACTGGCATTACACCAGACAGTTCTCCATTTAGGCAAGGCAAGTTTATTTGTATAGCACAATTCAGTACACAATAGTAATTCAAAGTGCTTTGACATAGCACAGTACTCATTCAATAAATGCACAACTAAACAGATGAGTTTTAAGTTTAGATTTAAATGTGACTAATGCAAATCTAAATTTGCACGTCTGATCTCTTCTGGAAGCTGGTTCCAACTGCGGGCAGCATAATAGCTAAAGGTGGACTCCTCTTGTTTTGTGTGAACCCTTGGTATTTCTAACTGACTCGATCCTAATGATATGAGTGGTCTGTTAGGTTAATATTCAGTGAGCATATCTGCAATGTATTTAGGTCCATTCCATTGAATGTTCCTGAATGTTGCCAGTGTAAGGACCTGAGGAATTGCTGGTTCTAGTCAGAATTCTGGCAGCAGCACTGGATGAGCTGTAGCTGTTTAATGGTCCTCTTGGGAAGGCCGGTAAGGAGACCATTACAATAATCCACCCTGCTGGTGATAAAGGCATGGACAAGTTTCTCCAAGGTGTGATTGGAAACAAAACATCTAATTCTTGCAATGTTTTTGAGATGACAGTATACTGATTTAGTTACTGCTTTGACATGATTACTGAAACTAAGGTCTGTCTCCAGAATCAAGATTCTTGATTTTTAGTTATTTGACCCCTAGAGTGAAGGTATGCATTCACATTCAGAGCTTCATCTTTGTTTCCAAATGCAATGACTTTTTTTAACTTTTCGTTTAACTGAAGAAAATTTTGGCACATCCAACTGTTAATTTCATTAATGCATTGGCAGAGGGTGTCAATGGGGCTATAATCATTTGGAGATAAGGCTAGGTAAAGCTGGGTATCGTCAGCATAGCTGTGATAGGCAAATGGTTCTTTCTCATTATCTGACGTAGTGGGAGCATAATCAGGCTAAACAGGAGCGGTGCAAGAATTGAGCCTTGTGGGACTCCGCATGTCATGGACGTCCACTTAGACTTCTCCTATACTCATAATAATAATAATAATAATAATAATAATAATAATACATTTTATTTGTAATGCAATTTTCATTCATTAAATTTTAAAGTGCTCACATTAAGGAAAAAATAAGGATTAAAAAGGTATAAAACAATTAAATAAAACCACATCATGGCTAAAAAAATAATTTTGTAAGAAAAAGCTCTGCCCCCTGCTGTAGTTTTCATAATACGCGGTACTGACAAGCAGCCTGCATCCTTTGATCGAAGTAGGCATGGCAGATCGCAAGACACTAGCAGTTTGCTTGCGGCGCAAGACCATTTAATGCTTTATATGTCAAAAGTAGTATATTAAAATCAATGCGAAATTTCACAGGGAGCCAATGAAGTGAAGATAAGATAGGGGTGATATGCATTCTGAAGTAATTGAAGCTTGTTTATGCACCTAGTTGAATAACCAGACAGTTACAATAGTCCAACCTAGAGGTCATAAAAGCATGAACTAGTTTTTCTGCATTGTTTAGTGACAATATATTTCTTATCTTGGCAATATTTCTGAGGTGAAAGAATGCTATTCTGGTGATATTGTCTACATGAGCTTCAAATGAAAGACTAGAATCTATAATCACACTGAGGTCTTTTACTGTTGCACTAGGTAGAACAAAAAGGCCATCTAAAGTTACAGTGTGATCTAAAATCTTGCTTCTAGCTGCATGTGTTCCTATGACTAGAACTTCTATCTTATCAGGATTAAGCAGAAGGAAGTTAATTAGCATCCAGTTTCTTATATCCTTTGCGCATTGCTCAACCTTAGCAAGCTGGTTTCTCTCATCTGGTTTTGCTGAGACGTATAACTGTGTGTCATCAACGTAACAGTGAAAACTAATATTATGCTTACGGATTATGTTGGCCAAAGGAAGCATGTAAAGGGGAAAACAAAGCAGTGGGCCTCAAACCGAATCCTTTGGGACACCAAACTCCAGAGGAGAGGGCTGTTTCCTTTATTTCCTACTACATTTTCTAATCTGTGAAAAAGAATACTATAATCAATGCTGTCAAAAGCTGCACTGATCTAGAGGAAGTTCATTACAACACCTACTCTAGGTGCCAGAACAGAAAAGAGTCTAGATGCATGTCTTCCTTGATCCCTGAGAGATGGTGGTAGTGGCCGAGCAGTGCTGCAGGATCAGAGGGAACATTAGAGGGAGGGAGAATTTGACCCTCCTACTCAGTTTAATAAGCGACTTTCAAAGATGTAATTATTTCATAGGGAATGTCAGACCAGGAACCAATATACCCAAATACACTCACCGATTACTTAATTAGTTACAACTTGTTAGTATGAAGTTAGACCTTCTTTTGCCTTCCAAAATGCCTTAGTTCTTATTGCGATAGATTAGAAAAGATGCTGGAAACATTCCTTATACATTTTGTCATGAAATTGCTGATATACTATATGCTAGAATGATTAGAAAGAGCCGTTAAAAATGAATAAGAAAGTGACAGCTGAGTGTAAATAAAACATTTAAATAATAATTCAATAATTTATGTTCAAATTATTTTTAGTTGTTGTTTTTAAATGTTTTATTTATTATTATTAATAAGTACATATACTTACACTCACCATTCAACTTGTTTTTAAACTAGGGCAATTTCTTTCCATTTTGTGTTATATCTGAGCTCTTTCTTTGGGCACAATGAGTATATTTTGGATCTAAGAATTTATTCTATATAATTTCAAAATATTTAAGCATTGTCCTGATTTGTGAATAGCCTTAAGTCTAATATTTTGGTCTTTTTCAGATGTGTACAATGTGTCGGATATTGAACTCTCGAATTCAAGCAACTCAAATGCAGCAGCTGACAGTAACTCTGCACCCTAAATACACCTACAGTATACTATAAGACTGTTTTATCACAAACATTACTATATATCCATACATAAGGAGTAATGCATTTTATGTAATTAACTGATCTTTACTGTAACCAATAAAAATACATTTATAAAACAAAACTGAAGAACACTTTTAAAACCTTTAGCTAAAATGTCATAAAAGTTTTTTCATGCATGATGTACATGGAATTAATTTAGAATTGTTTAAAAATAGGATTCTTTGTATAACTGCTTATAGCTAACGTCAATAAGCCTGTTGGATAAATCTACAAAAACTACTCAGCTGTCTACATATCCTTGGATGAGAATTTTAGCCAAAACTTAGGACATAAACTTTCCTTCATTATACTGTATAGGCTTGTCTGTAATAAACTGCTTAATTAGTATGAAACAACATCTAGCATTTAATGATAAATAATGAGGTGATTGACTGCAATAATATATCATACTGAAATTAATATAGAATAAGATGTTTTTCTGTAAAGAAAATATGAAATATGGTTTGGATATTTATTTATTCATTTTACCATGTAAATTGTAATCATTCTAGAAGCATATATGGCTTATTAGAGAAACATTTTACATGCTTTGGGTTATTTCCTAACTGTTATTTTATTTTATTGTTATTGTTTTCATTTTGGCAAATCTATTTGTTACTGAAATAAATCCAATTAAAAATAAGCCCAACAAATGTTATACGTAGGTGAACTTAATGTTTTAGAATGGCCTTCAAATCATCTAATATTATTGCTAATCTGTCGGTAAATCCTAAACATTCTTTGCATGCACGATGGCCCGGTATAGACCTAGAAGCATTATAAAATGAACATTGGGCAAACATTTGTAACATTTTCTAACAAAAATCTAATCTGTCCAGGGATACCCAGTCAATCTTAAATTTAAAAGAAATTGCAGGTAAATACTGTGCTGTCTTGGAAAGCCCTATCAAAGACATATCAACAATAAAGTATTGATAGGGCAAGGAAAAAGAAGTGAACTAGGTATAAGCACCTGAACCAAAATTGTAGTCATAGTGACTTCTGCTGGCTATTCAATTCAATTTTATTTGTATAGCGCTTTCAACAATTGTCATTGTCGCAAGGCAGCTTTACAGAATCAAAAGAGTTATGGAAGTTTGTACGAAATGTGAATGTGTATGAATAAAAATGCTAACATAGTCCCTGATGAGCAAGCCATGGGCGATGGCGACAGTGGCAAGGAAAAACTCCTTAGCCAAGCCTCACGTGGTTCCCCCTTTTGTGCATGCATTAGCCCGATGTTTCAGCAGTCACGTGGGTTTTTTTGGAGTTTTTAATACCTTTTATAAAGTAATTTTGCCATGAGCTATGTTCATGCTACCAATTTTCCATGTTTACCAATGTTATTTGAATAAAGCAAGCTTTCGATTGATATCAAACATCCCATATCCTGCACTCATTTATACCTTCATCTAATAAAAGGGGTTTGTAAATGCTGATTACACCTTTTACATTATACAGAATAATCAAACATACACCGGAATAAAACATATTGAGTAAATATATGTACTGTATATACGTTTTGTCCTACTGGTACACTTAAAAGTGTCATAAATATTGCTTAAAATAGTGTCCATGCCATATGCCTCTTTATTCATTGAAAGGCATGTGCTCTGGAAAGTGTCAAAGTGTGGCTTGGTGGTTCTCCCCGCAACTTGGGGTGAAGCTGTAAAACTGTCTGATTTGTTAACTGGATCGCCGATCTACACCATTTTTGGGGGATTTACTTCAAGGCATCTTAGCGTGGCCTAGCGTGGCTCCAGACACAGCAAACTTCCTTTAAGTTTAAGCTCCTTTATGTTCACGGATCAGATAAGGTTATCGGGATGGCGCCATGCAGGCTGGGAGAGGGTTTCTGGAATGTGATCGAGTGATTGACTTAATTCCTACTACATTTTGTGAAGAATAATACTGTGACAATGGTGCCTGCACTATGCTATTTCTACATATATATGAACATAGCTGCTGTGCTACTCTCTTTTACAGAATGTTAGAGATAAAGGGGAGGTTTGATATCGGCCTGTAATTGGACAGCTGACATGGGTCGAGGTCAGGTTTCTTAATTATTGGTTTAATAACTGTTAATTGTAAACATTTTGGAATATACCCACTGCTGAGAGAAGAGACAATTACTTTCAACTGGGGTTATGGTACTGCTGGTACTATCTGCTTCAGAAAAATGATCAGTATAAGATCTAAGGTTCTAATACACAGGTTGATGATTTTGTAGAAGTGATGACTGAAATTAGTAAATTCACTTCAAGAGGAGTAAAGTATTCTAGGTTCTGATGTGATGTGGTTATTAAATTGAATTTTTTCAAAGCTTGAATTGTTTGCCTAATATGTATGATTTATTATTGAAAAAGTCCTCACTACAGTATGTTGTTGTTGTGGATATTTCTGTAGTGGTCTAATTACTAGTTAATTTAGCTACGTTATTCAATAAAAATCTGGGATTATTTTTGTTAGTTTCTATAAGAGTGGAGAGATACATTGATCTAGCAGGACTGAGCTTTTTTTTTTTATAGTTCAGGATTCTCTCCGTCCATGAGTCACATGGGAGCATGAAGGAGCGCCTCCACTGTGTGCTCCAGCCTGCAACTTTGCCTGTCACCTGTCGCCAGTTGTGTGCCCACCTGCACGTGCACACCTTCACACCTTTTCTCCCCTTCTTTCCTTCCTCCCTCCTACCCCATTCTTCTTGAATAAAATTACCCTTTTTCCCGTACATCTGTCTGTCTGTGGTGCCACCAGTGAAAAAAGGACGAACCCAGACATCACTATAAACTACAGTTCATAGAATATAGTTAAGATTTGAAAGAAGGTCAACATTCAGAACTCCAGCGGCACGGATACGTGTCGGAAGCACAACAGTAATTAATGACCGATTTTAAAGAAAACAACACCATATATGGGTGTAATGACGGTGTGTGTCGAAAGAGGGAGACATAAAGCAAAACATACTGGTTGGGTTTTCGGATATGTCACATAAAAAAAAAGTTATAATTATTTTAAAAATGTGTAATTTTTGCATCACAAAAACTATTTAAATCACCAAAGTACCAATTGTTTATTGTTTTATAGTCATAAAATCAACTAAATATACCATAAAACCATGTGACTGTATTGCCACACGAGTGTGTGTCTAAGAGTGCCTATTGCGCAATAACGGACTGTTATGCAGTACTGCGCGTCACTAATACCATGGAAACTCGGCTTGTTTGATTATTTCTTACATATTTGTATATGATATAAATATAATATTATTTATTATGGAATCTGGTAACAGAAACGGACATAACACGTGTGGTTTGAGCCATGGGTGTCGCTAGGCCAATTTTTTGGTACTCAACCCCCCTAAAAATTCTCCATAAACTTTACACAAAATGGTGATCGCCCACGTCCCCTTTAAATTTCATATGAAAACTTTGTCTCCTTTGGCTCCTCCCCGTCTTTCAGCGCGGTCTTCAATTCGCCATCACAGAGCGAGGATTAAGCCAAGGTGTGTGTTTTTTGATAAATTGTTATATCTGCATCAGCGCAGTCCTTTTTCATGAATACCGTTTACAAAATGTCATGAGGGATTAATCAGTTATTCGCTGTGTTCACCTGGATCACACCAGCTGTTTCCTCTAGTGAAAATGAAGCCCTTAATACATACTGTATGAGCCTATAGTCTAGTTTATAAAACAATCATGCCATTGCTGTTTTAAATGGAAAACCTAAGTGTTTATATAAAACATTGCACTGTGCATATGGCATTAACTACCATAAAGTAGAATTATGCATGTAAATCATTAAAAACAGTGACAGACATATGGAAGTATAATAGTGCCAAAATTCCTCAAAGCAAAATAGCAGGTTGAATTACATGAACTGAAAAAAACTTGTTGCAGTAAAAATGTTGTTGATCTGAATTGAAAAAAATCCTTAGAGCATTTACAATGTTTGACATTTTTGCCACTACAATTTATTGTGGTTGTATATCTCAAATGAAAATGTAATTCAAGCATTTAAAATTCAAAGCAAAAATATTCAAGTTACTAAATTTCAGTTAAAAATTTTTTTTCAAGTGTTAAAAATACAATCTTTATTATTTTTCAGTCTTACAAAAGGTCAACAAAATTCAGGTCGCTAAAATTCAGGTCTTGACATCCGGGATATCACAGAAAGAGCAGTGGCGTGCCAATTGCTGTGTCCATGCCGCAGTGTATTTTGAAGTGTGCTTCCTGCTCCCTGTGCAGTGCACTTCTCACAAACTACTTACTGATCGGAACGCAGCACTCTTAACTAACAGGCTGGGTTGCCAGTTGCACAATAAACGGTTAAAAATACCACTCTGCCGTAAACGCTATATTCAAAGCAAAGCCAGCGCTCTTTCATTCACATGCGAGAGCGATGGGTTTCCTGCCCCTGTGCTCAGTAATGTACAGTCACATTCAGTAACAAGATGGGATTAATTTCCTCAGCAGCAGCAACATACATGCTGTTTACACTTTAATTTTTATTGCTTATGAATAAAGGTAACCATAAAAACTTTGGAATTAAGAAAAACATAAACTGTGGATAGTACAGTCATGGCCAAAAGATTTGAGAATT
Source organism: Clarias batrachus (assembly GCA_003987875.1). NCBI lineage: Eukaryota > Metazoa > Chordata > Actinopteri > Siluriformes > Clariidae > Clarias > Clarias batrachus. Next base: position 171,082 of record QMIH01000032.1, read on the forward strand.
ACACAAATATTGGAAATTTGAAAAGCTGCAGCTTAAGTTTTTATAATAGCAATTTGCATATACTCCAGAATGTTATGAAGAGTGATCAGATTAATTGCATAGTCCTTCTTTGCCATGAAAATTAACTTAATCCCGAAAAAAAACTTTCCACTGCATTTCATTGCTGTCATTAAAGGACCTGCTGAGATCATTTCAGTAATCGTCTTGTTAACTCAGGTGAGAATGTTGACGAGCACAAGGCTGGAGATCGTTATGTCACGCTGATTGGGTTAGAATGGCAGACTTGACATGTTAAAAGGAGGGTGATGCTTGAAATCATTGTTCTTTCCTTGTTAACCATGGTGACCTGCAAAGAAACATGTGCAGTCATCATTGTGTTGCATAAAAATGGCTTCACAGGCAAGGATATTGTGGCTACTAAGATTGCACCTAAATCAACAATTTATAGGATCATCAAGAACTTCAAGGAAAGAGGTTCAATTCTTCTTAAGAAGGCTTCAGGGCGTCCAAGAAAGTCCAGCAAGCGCCAGGATCGTCTCCTAAAGAGGATTCAGCTGCGGGATCGGAGTGTCACCAGTGCAGAGCTGCTCAGGAATGGCAGCAGGCAGGTGTGAGCGCATCTGCACACACAGTGAGGCCAAGACTTTTGGAAGATGACCTGGTGTCAAGAAGGGCAGCAAAGAAGCCACTTCTCTCCAAAAAAAGGGACAGATTGATCTTCTGCAAAAAGTATAGCGAATGGACTGCTGAGGACTGGGGCAAAGTCATATTCGCGGCTGAAGTCTCTTTCCAATTGTTTGGGGCATCTGGAAAAAGGCTTGTCCGGAGAAGAAAAGGTGAGCGCTACCATCAGTCCTGTGTCATGCCAACAGTAAAGCATTCTGAGACCATTCATGTGTGGGGTTGCTTCTCATCCAAGGGAGTGGGCTCACTCACAATTTTGCCCAAAAACACAGCCATGAATAAAGAATGGTACCAAAAACCCTCCAACAGCAACTTCCTCCAACAATCCAACAACAGTTTGGTGAAGAACAATGCATTTTCCAGCATGATGGAGCACCGTGCCATAAGACAAAAGTGATAACTAAGTGTCTCGGGGACCAAACGTTGAAATTTTGGGTCCATTGCCTGGAAACTCCCCAGATCTTAATCCCATTGAGAACTTGTGGTCAATCCTCAAGAGGCGGG
>QMIH01000032.1:189266-213934 GCA_003987875.1 Clarias batrachus
AAGAGTAAGTTAGTGGATATCCTCAACTTTCGGTTCCAAAAACGGAGGTAACTTTCTGGGTATGTTTGTAACCATAGCAACTTGCTCTCTGAGGATAACCTGCTCGGTAGCAGGTTATGTTCCAGGGTCAGTTTGTTTCAGAGGTTTATTGAGCATGACGTGCGCTTTTAATGAAGATACTGTGGACGTGGAGGCACAAATTATGAGGTTTTTTTTCGCCGGGAGAGAGTTAAAAAGACTGCGTATTGATGTCTTTTAATTTCCTAATGATTATTTGTAAGAGTTATCGTTTTTCAAGGAAATCGTTAATTTACTTAACACATATCTTGAAACCGCATATTGCTAATGCTTAAATTAATGAAACACACTGAGTACTGTTAACTTAAATAATTGCAATTAGGTCAAATTAATAGACCTTTTTGAGCATTCAGAACTTTTTGATATTTTAATTAATCGTGAGTACGTAAGTAACAGTAACCGTCATCTTAAAATTCCACCAACTAAAACTCTATAGAGCGCTGGTGGCTCAGTGGTAAGTGTTTCGCCTGCCATGTGAACGGCCCGGGTTCGATCCCCGCGCTGGCTTGTCTGATGTGGTTAAAGCACCAGCAATTTATTTGATTTGCAACAAGTTCAACAAACTCAAAAAYGTAMASTTCTGTTTACTTAAAATTGGAAACATCATCACTTAAAAAATTGATGTAACTGATTACAGTGTACGTGGCACTTGTACGTTTTTTTTGCGTCATGGCATTTTTTTATACAATGTGGGTGACGCAGAGCATGAGGGAAAGGCAACTGTGTGTAGAGCCGTTCACACAGTATGTTTGGCACTTAAACACTTTTTACACACACCGTAAACCCGATTAAGTTGTCAAAACTCAAAAAAAAAACTTGAGGTAATCAATTACATCATTTTTTAAAGTAATGATGTTTCTAATTTTAAAGAGAACTAGATATTTTTTTAAATATTTTTTTGTGGCACTTGTTGTGAATCGAACCCAGGTTTTTCGCATGGCAGGCGAAACACTTACCACTGATCCACCAGCGCTCTACAGAGTTTAAGAAGGTGGAATTTTAAGGTGACGGTTACTGTTACTTACATACTCACGATTAATTAAAATATCAAAAGGTTCTGAATACTCAAAGGTCTATTAATTTGACCTAATTGCAATTATTTACGTTAACAGTACTCAATGTGTTTAATTACTTTGAGCCTTAGGGTTTACAGTGTATAATAAAAGGGAAGCTGATGTCAAATGTGCTATTTAATACTCTCACGCATTTACGTTATTTTTTTCCAAACCAACTCTCTTTCTTTAGCCGATGCAGCCGTGTTGCTTTTTTTCATTATTATTGGCTTAAATTCTTCATATGCTGCATTTAAACATCCAACTCCGCCTCTGTGAAGTATGCCGCTCGCTTTTTTTCACTTTGATTTTCCATTTTGACTCGTGAAATTGGCAATCCATTGAAAATGTCTTTATGTATGCACCGTGCACGCGCATTAACTCTGGGTAACCAGTAGGAGGTTGATTAAACTTAGTCTTCTCAGGTGTTTTGGAACCGACATACTCATGGTATGCGGGTTGGGAATAAATCAACCCTGAGGTTAAGTTTTACCAAATGGTAAGTTAACCCAGCTTTCTGGAATACCCCCCTGTATTATTAAAATATTTTTAGGACTTAATAAGGAATGAAGGAATTTATTTTTATCTTATAAATACACAAATTACATAAATGATTAATAAAATAAGCATGAGACTAGAATTTTTTTTTATTCATGTATTAATATGTATAAATGTTTGTAGCAAAAAACAGAGATACAACAAATTTGTGTTTTCATATTTCTTTGGTTGTAAACACATGTACTACTTTCTGAACATACAGTACTCTTTCTTCCTCATTTCTTTCTTCACATATATACAGTGAAACCTTGGATTGCGAGTAACACGGTTTGTGAGCATTCTGCAAGACGAGCAAAGATTTTTAATAAATTTTGACTTGGAAACCGAACGGAAGTCTTGGTTTACGAGTACCGGGGATCATGTATCACGCATGCGCTTCTTGTTTTGACACTGAGTGATCACAACTACGCCAATGTTTTTTCTCTCTTTCTTGCGCTGCAGAATTGTGGATAATCATCTTCCCTGCTGGGTTTTAGTGCTCATCTCTAACTGGTATATTCAACATCCGTGCATGCCTGTACGGTTTATAACACTGTTACCACGTGTGTGCTCGTAAAACATTTTTTATTTTGTGTTTGTATGTGTGTGTATTTCGTGCGTGTACTGTTTCTTATAACACACGTGTGTACCCACATATAAAGCAAAAAGAAAGTCTCCATAAGATATATTTTCTCTCTGTCTAGGTAAAATGCTGGTTAATTTGTTTTATTTTTACCTTACAGGAGTGATTCCGTTTGTCTGCGCTCAGTCACGTGTATAAATTATTTTTATTTAGTTATTTTTTCCGGCTGTCGAACGAGCCCACTTCTGGAATGAATTATGCTCATAATCCAAGGTTCCACTGTATAATATATATATATATTTATATATATATATATATATATTCACAGTCTTATTCAAAAGTTTAGGCAACCCTTGATAAATATAAATAACAGATTTTGGTGATTTTTTTTCATCGAAAAGATGTTTTTTTTGCCTAAACTTTTGCATAAGATTGTATATATACACTGCATATTCCAGTCCAGTCCCAGTACTTGAGCAGTTTCAAAGGAATGTTTTTTGTTTGCTAAGCCACATAGGAACATGAAATATCCTAAATTAAATAAATGTATCAGTGAGAAACAGGTGCGGATGATGACAGATGATCAGTTATGCTGAATGCAGAGTGGTTGGAACAGATGAGGGGAACTGAGGTCACTGCTGTAGTTGTTACATAAACAACCATTTTTTAATTTTTTTATTGATTTCATCATTAGGCACTATGCAGCCTGTTGCAGTAAAACATTTGTTTCCATTTTATTAATGTAATCTACATAATTTAATTAAGTTAATTTTACTTAAATTCAACTTAATTAATTTGCGGTAGCCCAAGACCTTTGCTGTACTGTGCATACACTTTAAATGCATTTACAAAATTTAAATGCATTTACAAAATTTAAATGCATTTACATTTTAAATACATTTACAAATATTTTTTTTTTAAATATTACCCTTTTAAAATATTTTTTTTTCTCTGATTTCTCAGGTCAATATGCATGCACAACTATAGTAAACTCAATGCCCTATGTTATCTGGCAAAGTGTTACAATTCAGCCATACCCAAATTTCCAAGTGACCACTGATAAAGATGTAGAATGTGCCGATATAGCAGTCCCACTGCAGTGTTGTGTTCAGGAGATTTATCAAGTGCATTGGAATGTTGATCCTGCAGCTTGCATCCAACCTTCAACAGGTCAAATCGAAATTCTTATTACAAACCAAATAGTTTTGTAATAGTTTGCCTATTGTTTTAGTTTGTCTAAATATTTTCATTGATAATTGAATGGAAACTCCCTAAGAGAAGTTAAATGTATTAATTTTAAGCATTTAACTGTTTTTCCACAGTGTCACCAGCAAGTTGCCTGTTATGTAACTATACAATTAACAAACAGAGCTGCCTGAATGACAACCAAAAAATAAACGTCACATGCCAACTAACAACACCAATCAGTGGAGGTACTAATACAGAGAGCTTCACAATTACTGTAAGAAACAAAAGTAAGTAAAGATTTTTTTTTTATGAAGTATTATAATGCTTAATTTGTATAATCAATCAAGATGTAAAGATCTGAAGAGTGAAAATCGTTTTCACAAACAAAACTACCTTTATCTATTGCAAAGCCCTTTATCCAGTGTTATGTGGAAGTGTCTGCTAGCTTGTGCACATTTGAAAATGGCTGGCTAAAAGATGTGATTGTGTAAAAGATGTGATTTTGCAGATATACTTAAATGCAAATGAGAAGGAGTCTGCTTTTATTACGTATTATTTGATGCATACTGTGGCTACCTCTTGGGCAGTATTAAAGGTCGCCTTAGCGTATTTGTGCCATATGTCATATTTCAAAGTGTAAATATTCCATGACCATTAAAACATTTATAAAACATTTCTACCTTACATTTATATAAACAATAAAAGAATAACTTGTTTGTTTGTTTTTAGAATTCACATGCTCTGATGGTGTATTTGGAGCTGGAAGCACAGGACAGCAAAGCACTGGTGGTTGTAGCACAAACATGGTTGGCACTCAAGTGGCTGTATGTGACCCATCAGGCTTCTGGAACATCATAGAAAACAACTGTGTTCTGGGTGTCATTCAAAGTTTAAAAAATCAAGCTGAGGCAATAAAAAAACTTACTTCCATGAAATATAATGAAAAAGAAATATAATTAAGAGATATAATTAAAGAAAAATAATATATTATTTGTGTAATTTTCCCTTACCTTTTTATTTGTTCCTCTGTAGAATTTACAGGTATCAGACATTCCAAAATTTATGTCCGACATCAGCAGTACTGCAACATTAGAGACTCAAAATATTGTTGGCTTTCCAGCAACCATAACAACTATTGCACAAACACTGGCAATCATTTCAAATCTCTCACCAACAACTCTAATCAGTGAATCCATTATGGAGGTAAGTAAATTAAGCTTTTATCAGAATATAATTGAATGTAGATATTGAATATGAAATTAATAATGAAGTACAGATAGCTTACTTGTTCACTAATGATTATTTTGTTTTACACAGTCTTCTTTTTGTTCTTGATATGAATCCATTTTATTGTGTATCATGATTATTTTGTGATTAGACATTTCTATTAAACTGCAGGGTTGGTGAAAATTAACTAAGCAATATTTGATGGCTATAGAACTTGTAGGGTCACTGGAGCACCACTCCATTTTGCTCCTATTGTGTGCATGGTTAGACCAGCATCTTACCTCATGAATGGCCTCCAAGAAGTCCAGGTCTCACTCCATGTGATTTTTTCCTGTGGGGCTACGCGAAGAAAGAGTTGTATAGAGCAAAGCATTGCTCACTAGAGGTCTAGGAGGCATGAATTCAGGTTCTCAGCAATATCCCAAACAACTTTCTTCAGAAAACTGTGCATACCATCCCTACCCGTTTGAAGAAACTGGTTGATGCCACAAGTACCTATGTTGAAATTTAAAGATTTGCTTTAATTTTCCTATGTAATAAAGTACATACAGATTTTGTTACCCATTTTTATTGCCTAGTTACTTTTCACCCACCCCATAGATGGCTCAGTTGTTCTGTATTTAATTACTTATTCAATTTTAAGGATGTCCTAAACACAGTTGACGTCGTTGGATCGGTTGGTGCACAGGACACATGGGTGATTATAAATGAAAACTATGCAACCCTGAATGCCAGTTCTGAACTTCTCAACTCAACTGAAATCTTTGGACGCAGACTCCCGGACAAAAGCTTCAACATAACAACAAACTTTACCTCTCTCAATAAAGTTAACATTACCTCCCCTTTTTCTGGAGAATTTGGCAAAAACTTAACTACACAAATAAGTTTTCCGGAGATTATAAAACCAACTTTGATCACAGTGATAATTTCCTCAGCTTTTAACAATATCTTACCTGCTCGAAATCAGAACTACAATGGTAGAAGTCAAACTGGCACCAGCATCAATGGAGATGTAGTCCTGATTGAGACAAGCTCAATAATTAACAACATCTCCCTTTCTTTTGATGTCAAAAATAAGATGCTGGGAAGGCCTCAGTGTGTCTTTTGGAACTTTCATCTCTTGAATGACACTGGGGGATGGGACTCAACTGGATGTCAACTAAAGTCATTAGAGAATGAAAGTGAAATAGTTACATGTGAATGCAGTCACACAACATCTTTTTCAATCCTGATGTCACCATTTACCCTGGATAAAGAGTTAGCCATAATCTTAGACTATATAACCTACATTGGCGTTGGTATTTCAATGGTCAGTTTGGTTTTGTGCCTTCTCATTGAAATCATTATATGGAAGTCAGTGACAAAAAATGACACGTCCTTCATGCGGCATGTCTTCGTAGTCAACATTGCTCTCTCCCTATTGATTGCGGACATATGCTTCATCATTGGAGCAGCAGTTGTTGACCAAGGCGAAGGTCCCTGCAGTACAGCCACATTCTTCATGCACTTCTTTTATCTTGCCCTTTTCTTCTGGATGTTGTTGTCAGCACTCTTTCTCCTCTACCGCACCTTTATGGTCTTTTCCAAAATGAGCAAAGGTACTATGATGGCCATAGCCTTCACTGTTGGCTATGGAGCTCCATTAACCATAGCTGTTATTACTGTGGCATCTACAGCTGGCAAAAATGGATATATTGAAAAGAAATACAATTGTTGGCTAAACTGGAGTCAAACGAAGGCCCTCTTGGCATTTGTGATTCCTGCTCTGACTATTGTAGCTATAAACCTCCTGGTGCTTATTATGGTTCTTTGTAAGATGTTGAGAAGAGGAGTTAATGCTTCCACCCTGCCAAATGAGAAACATCCCTTGCTGGTCATTGCCAGATGTGTGGGGATTTTAACACCTCTCTTTGGTCTAACGTGGGGATTCGGCATTGGGACCTTGGTGTCATCTGACTTTGGGATTCATGTGGTGTTCACATTCCTTAATTCACTGCAGGTACCAAATTCAAGCTGATATTTTTTTTTTCAGTTTTTATAATTGTACATTACATTAATATTCATATTCAAATTGTTAAACATTTTTTTTAACAGATTTCATTGTTTAATATATTTAAAAATGGTATAAACATCTAACTTCTTATTAAAGGGTTTCTTTATTTTGCTGTTCGGGATATTACTGGATAGTAAGGTATATGTGCAATTTTTAACGTACTTCAGAATTTTATTTAAAAATAGAATTTGGATTTATGCTTTATATAACTGACATCACTTAAAGTATCACGTCAATATCACATTATTTGTTATTACAGGTCCAAGAAGCATTAACAGGAAAGGCTTTATTAAAGAACTTGAGATCTAACTCTACCAAGGTAAATATAAATTATGTTACATATGCTTGTACATTTTATGCCTATAGATTTTTGTATAAATGTATATTTAGTACATTTGCATATAATAGTAATCATAATAATAATAATATATATAAATATACACTCTGATATACACGTTCTAAATTTATCTAATACAATCAATGCTGGATTTCTAAATTACAGACCACGAGTGCAGGACCATCAACCTCGAGTGAACTTCTTTCCACATTGAGGTTACGGAAGAGATGTATGTACTGAACTGAAAGATGAAAACTGCACTTAGAGTTTACCCTTTTGAATTTGTAATTTGTTTTTGTAATGAAATACTTGATGTAGCTACAAAAGGTTTTTAATGACCAGTACTGTGAAAAGTCTTGAGCAACCCTTTATTTATTTATATTTTGCTTCTAAAAAGCCAGACTTGTATTTTTTAATCTAGTCTTGACAACACCACTCACACACACACACACAACACAAACAGTTAACCGCTTAACAACAAATGTACAGTAGGATGTGAGGTTTTATGAAATAAATTAAATAAATATCACTAGTATTGCACAGTATTTCACCTTAAAATTCCACCAACTTAAACTCTATAGATCGCTGGTGGCTCAGTGGGAAGTGTTTCGCCCCCCGTGTGAAAGACCCGGGTTCGATTCCCAACAACTGCAACAACAATTTATTAAAAAATATATATAGTTTACTTAAAATTGGGAACATCATTACTTTTAAAAAAATGATATATATAATATAGTATAGTATAGTTGTATATATATAATATAGTTTTGCCAACTTAATCTGGTTTACGGTGTGCGTAAGTTTGTTGTAAGTTTGTTGAATTTGTTGCAAATCAAATAAATAGTTACTGCTGTCACCACATCAGCCAAGCTGGCCCGGGGATCGAACCCAGGACGTTCACATGGCAGGCGAAACACTTACCACTGAACCACCAGCGCACTATAGAGTTTTAAGGTGACGGTTACAGTTACTAACATACTCACGATTACTTAAAATATCAAAAAGTTCTGAATACTCAAAAAGGTCTATTAAAGGTTCTATTAATTTGACCTAATTGCAATTATTTAAGTTAACAGTACTCAGTGTGTTTCATTAATTTGTGCATTAGCAATATGCGGTTTCAAGAGATGTCTTAAGTAAATTAACAATTTCCTTGAAAACCGATAACTCTTCCAAATAATCATTAGGAGATTAAAAGACATCAATACGCGGTTTTATAACTCTCTCCAGGCAAAAAAAAAACTCGTATAATTTGTGCCTCCACGTCCACAGGATCATCATTAAAAGTGCACGTCATGCTCAATAAACCTCTGAAACAAACTKACCCTGGAACAKAASCTGYTACCGAGCAGGTTATCTTCAGAGAGCAAGTTGCTATGGTTACAAACATACCCAGAAAGTTACCTCCGTTTTTGGAATCGAAAGTTGAGGATATCCACTAACTTACTCTTAAACTTACCCGGGTATGTCACATAACCTGCTTTCTGGAATACCCCCCTGTTCTTAAAGATTATGAAGAAACAGACACAACAAAAAAGATCCCTGTACAGGCCACCATTACGTTTCTTATTCTTGTGTCTTGTACTTGCATCAACTAAGAGGCTATACAAAAATGTCAGACTTTTATCTCTTTTTTTCTGGTGTTAAAGGTTCAAGAACACAGAAACAGACAAGCTACATTAAATATGTCAAACAAATGCTTCACAAAATTTAAAAAAAAAAGATTATGGAAATGTGTAGAAGAAAATATAGATCATAGTGATCTGATTGTCCCTGATGAGCAAGTCAAGGGCGATGGCAGCAGGGGCAAGGAAAAACTCCCTGGGATGGCAATAGGACGTAACCTTGAGAGGAACCAGACTCAACAGGGAACCCATCCTTATTTGGGTCATAATAGATAGACAGCTGGAACTTCAATATAAGATAAGATGTCTAAGTTAACATGGAGTCCGACACCAGCATAGCACCAGGATGAGTCAGACAGGTGCAGAGGACAGAGGGACTCTGATAGAGTGCTGGGAGCTCGGAAGCAGTGTGTGTAGCTCCAAGCCATCATGAAGCAGAATCTAGCTGGCTGTGGTTCTTCTCTGGATGCCTCAGGATCCTCGCAGGGTGGGCCTCTGACTACTTGAGCTAGCTTAATCTCTGATTGCATTACAAGCCACACAGTGGATACAATAATCATTCAAAACATCTAGCATGTACCAGTGAGCAACAGATATAGGTAATGATAGATGATCAGGTCAGTGATTGGTACGGTATACTGGTAATGCTAAATGCTACATTTTTTAAATTGATTTGAGGGGAAGCAAGGTTGCCGCAGAGATTGTTGCATAAATATTTATTAAAAATGTAGTCCATATCATTTGATTTAATTAAATGTAATATGAAGAATTGAAGGGTGGCTCAAGACTTTTGCAAAGCATCTAAAAAACAGCTCTTGTTATTCACTGAATTTCCTTGGCATTATTTGAAAGATTATAAATTGTGAGGCTGTAGCTGTAGGCTGTAGTCCAAAGCAAGTGAGCTAAGGAGATCAGCATTACATTTACATTTAAATGTAAAGCATTCGGCAGCTGCTCTTATCCAGAGCGATTTACAGAAGTGCTTTAAAGTTTCCGTCATTGGATAGACCCTTACACTAGTTTACTACCCTGTTGAGGAGGGGGCCTCCAAGTGGTGCAGTGGTAACATGCTCGTCCTGTCATCCGGAGATTGCGAGTTTGATTCCCGGTGATGCTGTAACCTCTTGCAGCCGGAGGTCTAAAGGGAGCTAAATGGCCGAACTCTCTCAGAGGGGAGGGCACTGCACAATTAGCATGCAAGCAGAAGGAGCGGATAACGCTGTTCTCCAAATGTGTTACGCCACCCCCCAACGGTGTGTGAGCGAGCAGTCCGAAAAGATGCGGCTGGCGTCACATGGTTCATAAGAAACATGTGATAGTCTACAGCCCTCTTAAATGTCATAGCCTTAATGTGGGAGCCCCCTAGTGACGGGGAGAAAATAGACATGACTAAATTAGTCGGGGGAAAAAAAAAAACAGTATTGGTATAATTTTTGTGTATGTGAGTGGGAGAGGGGGGGCATTTAAAGATATGTTTGTACATGTATGGACATCTAGATGGTTTATTCCACCACCTAGGTGCCAAAACAGAAAAGAGTCTAGATGCATGTCTTGATCCTTGAGAGTATGTGGGAGAGATTGCTAGTTAAACCCTCTTTTGCCTTCCAAAATGCCTTAATTCTTATTGCGATAGATAACATAAGGGGCTGGAAACATTCCTTAGAGATTTTGTCACAAGATTGCTGCCATACTGTATGGTAGAATGATTAGATATATTTAACTATAAAATATATTAGATATATATCCTAAAGAGCAGATGAAAATGAATAATAATTTGGCAGGTGAGTGTAAATAAAACATTTAAATAACAATTAAATAATTTATGTTGAAGTGTTGTAATGCTTTTTATCTATTTATTATTGTACTGTACATATACTCATTGTTTGTCTACATTTTTGTTTACTCACAATTCAACTTATTTTTCAATTGGGGCGGCTCCTGAACTCTTTCTTTTGGCACAGATTTACATTTTGAGTCTAAGAATTTATGCTATATAATTTACCTAATCAGCATTTCCTCTATTTTGTGAACAGCATTAAGTCTAATATTCTGGTCTTTTGCAGATGTGTACAATGTGTCGAAAATGGAACTCTTGTCTTTAAGAAACTTAAATGCAGCAGCTGACAGCAAATCTGCACCCTAAAGTTTTATCACTAACATTATTATATATCCATAGATAAGGAGTAATGCATTTTATTTAATTAACTTTACTTTATTGTAACCAATAAAAATACATTCATAAAACAATACTAAGGAAGCACACATTTAGCTTAAACGTCATAAAATTTTATTTATGCATGATGTACATGGAATTAATTTAGAATTAAGATTCTTTGTATAACTGCTTATAGATAAAATCAATAAGTCTGTAAATCTACAAAAACTACTCAGCTGTCTAATTCTTTGCCAAAACGGCATCACACAAAAGTAGCACACAAACTTTCATCCATTATTTAGGCTTATGTTTAACAAACTTCTCAATTAGGACATCTACTATTAGGATATAGACTGAAATAATGTACCATCCTAAAATTTATGTAAGTACAATGAAATGTTTTGTTGTAAAGAAAATAGTAAATATGGTTTGTATATTTGTTTATTTGTTCATTTATTTATTTTTTTTACCATATAAATTGAAAATCATCCTTAAAAGCATGACTTTGAGATGGATGAGAACCATCTTACATGCTTTGGGTTGTTTCCTAACCAGTTATTTATTTATTTATTTTGGGGGCCACTCACTCACCATCTATACAGTTTAATCCTGTATTCAGGGTCATGGGGGGCCTGGAGCCTATCCCAGGAGACTTAGGGCACATGGCAGGGTACACCCTGGACAGGGTGCCAATCCATCACAGGGCACAGACACACACACATACACACTCACTCATTCACACACTACGGGCAATTTGGTAACACCAATTAGCCTAACCTACATGTCTTTAGACTGTGGGAGGAAACCAGAGTACCCGGAGGAAACCCACCTGCAAGCACGCCCAAGCACGGGGAGAACATGCAAACTCCATGCACACAGAGACGGGAATCAAGCCTGGCCGGGGATCGAACTCGGACCCTGGCGGTGCAAGGCGACAGTGCTAACCACTACTCCACTGTGTCGCCTATTTTGGGGGCCAAATCCAATAAAACATAAACCCAATTAATGTTATATGTAGGTAAACTAAATGTTTTAGAATGGCCCTCAAGTCATCTAACATTATTGCTAATCTGCTGGTAAATCCTGAACATTCTTTGCATGCAAGATAGCCCAGGTATAGACAGAACATTGGGCGGACATTAAAAAATGAACAGACTTTTACATAAGACTGTGTGAGTGCCCCAGAAATATCTAGATGAAGCATTTGTCTTAATCTTAAATTTAAAAGAAATTGCAGGTAAATAGTTTGTTGTCTTGTGTAATGGAAAGCCCTTACAAAGACATATATTACAGCATATATGTTTGCTTTTTTCACAAGAGCATTAGTAAGCTCATGCACTGATGTCATGCAATAGATTTAACTGATCTAATCTCCACTAGGACTAGGGCTTTATATTAAAACAGAATGTGGAACTTACAGTACAGTACTCTTTCCTACTCCACCCAAGTTACATATTACTACTATCTAAATAAGTGCATCATGTTTCTTTACAGTTATAAGTACAAAGATATTTAAATGCAAAGTATAATATGCTGTAGAAAATTATAATAACCTGTATTACTGCATGACTATAAAATATCTTACCTTTAGCATGCATAATGTAAATTTTTGAGTGTGGCTGGTATGGAGTCACTGGAGACCTTCATACACTGTTACATAGTAAAACAGTTCATCTACTCTATATCACAGTTTTTAACTATAAAATAAACTAATGGCATGCAACATGCATGGAAGTAACAGCATTGGATAAATCTCAATTTGTTTACATGTCAGTAGTGACTTTAATTTTTCAAGTCAATTAGGCTTTTATTGTCACTTCAACCATATACAGTTCAGTACTCAGTGGAATGAAACAACATTCCTTCAGGACCAATAAGCTACATAAAAATAAATTAACAATGTAAATTAACAAAAATAACTAGCTTACTAAGCACCAAGGTGCTACATACAACATACATTAACAACATACATTAACAAAAACTAACTAGCTAACTAAGAAGCCCAATTAGCTGTCTAGCTTCGACAAGCTAAACATGAATTAACAAAAAACTAACTAGCTAACTTGGACCCCTAATTAGCCAGCTAACCAGGACAGGACAGAATGACATTTTAAGTTAAGCAGAGCACTATCTATGTTTTTCTGGCGGTGGTATATACAAACTCCAGTTGCGCTGATGTCCATATACAGTGTGAAACAAACACGCTACAACACAACGTGAACAAAGTAGCACCATTTTGGCTCCCGAGCAGCCGCTGCGTGCTACTGCCGCGCCACCATCTTGGATCCCCTAAAGAATTATATTTCATTATATTTCTGTGCTGTCACTAAAATGTTCACATCTCAAAAATCTTATAATTTTTCAGATCCTATAAGCGATTTTATATAGCACATATATTTGTCAATGTTTCATTCTTTTGAAAAATGAATTAAATTAATTTTTCACAGGTATTAAGTTTTATTCATTTAAAATGGGATTTTTGTGCCAAATTAATATTTAGCCTGATTTTGTGGTCCTAAAATGGTCCACATATTATTCTCATGCTGTAGATAAATGTGTTAACAACAGTAGGTTGACCTTTTTTGAAAGTGTTAAAATCATATATTCAGGGGATGTTTTATACAAAAAGTAAAAACATAACATAAGGATAAAAAAAAAAATTCTCTGTCTGGGTATTGTACACATTCTATTACAAAGACAAAAAAGTTAACACGTACTCTTCTAACAATTACCAATACCAATTGTGTTAATAATTTATCTGCTTTAAAATGACTAGGGTAGTCAATTAAGTTTATTTTGTATATTCAGTTGCAGACAGACTATATAATCATAAAACCAAATGCTCATAAAAAAAAACATCTGACCTTCTGACTTATTGTGCCTTTCCTTAAGAAAAAGGCTTAGAAACATACTTAAATCATCATATGGACGGTTTTTAAAGTTGGGTCTAAGCACTTCATTGCATTTCCGACTGTATATGATTGTACGTGTACCACAAAGAATTTGACTCCATGAAACAACCAAGCAATCAGAAATTAAAAAACTAATCATATAGTGAAGGGTTTTATGTTTATTAATTGAATATAGTAATTATATAAATACCAGGGGTGTTCAAGTCAAACCAATATGTTTTATTGTGCAGAATAACAGAAACCTGTATTGCGAGTAAAACCTAGTTTTAGTTCCTTCTTGCTCCATTATAAACTCCTGCTAAACTAATGCACTTATCCCAGTATTTTAGCAGTCCTTGGATACCACCAAGGTACTGTAGAAATTTTCTCACTATGCTGGAATCATGATTGTACTGCCTGCTTTATGTCTGTAAAGAACTGTTTACTTTAATGGACAAAAAAATGCAGAAATGCATTGGAATGCCATCAGAACTGTACTGTATATGGGATGAGTCAGTAACTCGGAGCCTCAACACACTGAGCCACCACTGAAATGAAATGGGATCATCGTTCTTCTTCTATACCATTTATCCAGTACAATTTTAGAGTTAGGGGCCAACCAAGCACCTTTGACCTAAGATGAGACTCGAGCTCCAACCCTGAAGGTGAAAGTCCACAGTGCTAACTACTACATCACCATGCCACCTACTGAAAATTTTGCCAGTTGGACAAACAGTAAAATTACAACTTTTTCCTCTCATTAAGATAGTTTTATTAGTACAGTTTATAAGAAGAGATGCAAATTATATAAAGATATTTACCCTCACCTTATCATATATGAGAGGTTTGTGTGCCCTTGTGAACCTTGGAAACGGTGAAGTGCGGGAGGTGAAATGTTATCAGTTACATCTGGTGGGGCGTCCCTCTATGCACAGCCTTGGCTCTGGATACCTACACCCATATATGGGTTGGGCTCTGCTCTTCTCTGGAGTTATTCAGGGTCTGAGGCCCCAGGGGCGCGTGGCGATATTCACAAGTATCCCGACTGAGTGCCACCACGTTGGAGTTTACCCCAGTGGATGAGAGGGTCGTCTCTCCATGCCTGAGGGTCATGGGCATAAAAGTCTGACTGTTGTCTGTGGGTATGCACTGAACAGCAGTTCAGAGTATACAGCCTTTTTTGGAAACCCTGAATGAAGTCCACCACCAGGATCCCTGGGAACTCCATGGTTCTGCTAGGGAACTTCAACGCACATGTAGGTCATGACGGAGATACTTGGAGAGACGTGATTGGGGAGGAACAATCATGCAGATATTCATCACAGATATTCTAATTTGAAAACTCTTATATTTAGAACATCAGTGGATATCAAGTTGTATAAGCATTTTAGTTCATATCATACTGTGTATGACTGTGTATGTGACAAATAAAATTTTAATTTTGAATAATATTAACAATGAATACTTATTGTTTAATTTCTTCACATTAATTATGAGGGCATTTTGTATAGGATGAAGTAATCTAACAACTTTCTGTTTTGTTGTAGGTATATTTGAACAAATATGTTGATCCCAATATGTTAAGCAAAATCTGCAAAAAAATACTTGATACAGCAGCTAAGAAAATGCATAAAGTGTAAGGCTCAACATGGCATGAGCATGTTCTAAATAATAAATATAAAACAAGACAGGTACATTTTCTGAAGAAAATATGTTTAATGCTTGCTGTGACAAACTACGGCCTCATTGCCTTTTATAATGACAGTCTATGAGATCAGTTGCTAAGGGGCTCTAAAGTGGTTGTTAGGAGCCACAGTTAGGTTCAGTTTAGCAGAGAATGCAACTGTAAGCACTTCCTGCTTTAATAGGGAGTACCGTCATCATAATATGTCGATAGGGCAAATTTCAGCATCTCTTTCGTCCCAGGGCCCAACAGATACTCTCTTGCAGGGTTTGTTCTGCAAGCCTCTTCAAATGTGGTAAAATTTATATTATCACAAAATTCTTGCTCTGCACTAAAATCTGTCAAAGTTGGCCTTAGTGTGAAGTCTATAGGTTTTTTGGGCAGTAAAATGACCCCCACCTTTTGGAAAAGTCATAGCACCCCTTTCCTGAATAAGCTGCATGATTTTACATCTCTTTCATGGGTCTGCGACACACCATACGGGACTAGTTACGCGCCAAAGTTTATATGGAAAAATAATCAAAAATAAAAATAAACAAGCCTGCAAAATAATTCAAGTGTTGCTTCACAAACACCACTAATTAAGTGTATGTGTCACAATTATTTCGCTTACATATGTAAAGTGACAATCAAAAATATGAGACCATAGAAATATATAGGATTCCTGGTTTGACTTGAAGACCCCTTTTATATAAAAAGTCAAATGCAACTACTCAGTTTCATCAGTCAAGGCATTTTTCCACATTGACCAGAAGGCTGCAGAGGAGAATAACTTAAAAATTAGATTTGAGCAGAATTCAGTCAAAAATAATAATTATGCTTGATAACAATTTAATTTACCAATTCATATATTAATACTTTATTAAATAAAAACATAACATGTAATACAACAGTAGATTATTCAACACACTATATATAAACTATACAGATAAATAAATAATAATATGGTAGTGGTAAACCATAGTATTTTGAATGAATTTACTGTAGTGAGCTATTAAGTTGTTTTTACTATTATGTTGAGCTTTTTACAGACATACAAAAGTAGGTATAGACAGGACACTTGTTCAAATGTCTGCTTTTTATTTTTAATTGATCACCAACTTCTACTGTATTTTCTTAATATATTTTAGTCAAAGAAATAATTTGATCTCTTTTAGATTTATCTAGGTATTATAAGTAAGTACAGTAAAATCTGACCGGAGCATTATGATTAAGCTCCGTAATCTGAGGAACTGTTTTGTAACAAAGATCTGCATTCAGTGCATTCTCCCTGAGGGGTATGTCTCGCTTTTTAAATCGAAGTAATTGTGCTTTCTCTGCCTGGATTCTGGAAAGTAGATCCAACAACAAAAGAACAGGTTCCGCTACATGCAGGATGAACCTGAAAGAGGCTCACTGTTTCATTTCCAATAATTATTATTTTTATTATTTCTTAGTTATTTTATTTAAAATGATAATAAATACTTTTTATATAAATATCTTTTAGACATTTTATAACATACAAGACACTGTAATAGTGAATTTGTAATTGCTTCCAAAATGTGTATCCATTATTATGTTTGTGGATAACAATTGGGTTTTTCCCCCTCCATAAAATTTAGACCAGGACATTCATATTCACTACATTTAAATTATGGATGGGCGTACCTTAGAACCTCTATTTTGCACCTCACACAATAGGAGGAACAAGGAAGCAAAAAAAAAAAAAAACTGGTTCTGCAAGTGTGTAATAGTGTGTAACATTACTCATTGATTAGGAGGGTTCTCTGTAAGTCAGCTGTCAGGACAACACAAAAGGCAACAGACTTTAAACAAACCTGTTAAAGATTAGTGTGTTACATGCCAGGTGCCTGGAGGTAAGACTTCATAATTATTATAATAAGATGCTAAATATTAACTGTATTAAAACAATTGGAAGAAATTAATGATGTTTATTTTAAGCATTTTTTTTTTGCATTGGGTTACCTTATAACTGTTGTAGGAGACTATATTATTTGTTTCTATTAAATTTTATAAATACCATTACTAATTTTAAGATATTAAGATAACTAAATTTACGATATTCATTAGTATCCTAATTTGTTAAATTATGAAAGCAGATTAATAATGTGGTGTGAAACATTTACCAAAGTTACAACAAATAACAAAAAACTTTCTTAAAATATCTTTTTTTTTTTAATCTAAGTCTCTTCAACTCCATGAAATCATGTTGTGTATTGTAAGTTTTTTTTTTTTTTTCATTAGCATTAATGCAAAGAAATGGGGCAGAAATCTGCCAAATGCAATTAATTCTACTGAACAATTATTCTCTGCTATTCAGTTCCAAAATTTCAGTTGAGCATTGACGAAAGTTTGATGCTATACTTTGAGCCAGAAGAAGTTTAGCAAAAGTTCAAACTACATGCAAAATGCATGTTTTATCATTAAGCTTTGCCGACCGTGCTCATCCCTGAATCGAAACATAACAAAAATGATGTGAAAGTTGTGGTGTTTTCTAATGCGATGTAACACTTAGTCAACAATTATCATTAGCATTTGTAAGGTAAGGTATGTTATTGTCTTTTCACTTGCCTTCCAGACTGATTCTAATAGTTTGAATACAAACAATACATTTTGAATACAATGGTATGCAGTTATGTTTTATGGATTATGGAGACATGCATTACATGTAACTGTAAATGAGGACAAAACAGGACATGGACACCCAATGACAAATGGTTCCAGTATAGGGGGGGGGGAGGGGATATGGGGGGTTGAGGGCCATTGATGGTTCTGATGATTCAAACAAGTTATAGCAAACAAACAAAATCTTTTGCTAACAGCATAGACAATGTGGATTCTAAAAAATCTTATTTTTAAGGCTTTTCAAAATTTTACTACTCATCATTAATAGTCAAAGTCTGTAAGTCATGTCTGTTTGCTCATGACAGTTCACACCTAAGGTGAAATGCAAAAGAGCAGGATGAAATTGGTACAAATGCAGGAGAAAAGAAAAACCAAAAAGGGAGCCAAACCAATCACGAAGTGAAAAGTAATCAAGACAATATATCAAATACCTGAAGCAATAAAAAGAACTACAGTAAGTACTATTAAGTATTTTTTAAATATATATATACAGTTTTTGCGATGGGTATCTATAATTAGCAGACTGATTTTGCACAGACTACTTTTTTAGTCTTCCTTCAAAATGTTAACATTATCAACAGAATATATTCAAACTATAGACAAAAATATTATTATTATTATTATTATGTAATACTAAATTTAAGGAAATGGAATTTCCCTTTATGCTACGCAGCCATGGTGTGTATGATTGTCGTTAAGACAGTCACTAATGACAATTCAAACTCTAAGTCCTTTGTTAGTGTAATACAAAACTCACAACATTCTGTATCCTTGCGATAGGATGAATGATAGTGAGGAAAATAAAACCCATTTTACTGGCAGACTTTTTAATGTTCCCAACTCTGGTAGGTTGCCTAAAACATTGAAGTGATCAACTGCAGGTTGCAATCTGTGTGAACATCATGGTCAGTGCAGGTAGGATTTTCTTTATGTACAACTATAGTTATTATATACATTGTATTCTTAATTATGATTCATTATAAAAGCATAATTCACTTTTTTTGTAACCGTATTGCTGACCAACAACTGCATTGTGACCACATTGTCATCCCGGTTACACTGGTCTATACTAAATCACTAAATCACTCGTTCTAATACACTATGGTTTCAACAGCAAGAAGAATCTTATAGAAGATGCTTCACAAATCATATGTTATTAGTGAAACTGTGAAGTGCTTTTTTTGGGGTATACTTTTGGTGTCCCAAGTATCAGCTCCTTCTATAGTTTAAGATGAATCAGTTGTTTTATTTTCTTTTTCCATAAGGATTTCTTTGATGAACAGGTATCTTGATTAAAACCTATGAAAGGTAAAATTTACTTTTAGTTACAAAAGTAGTAAAAGGAAAAATTCTACAATTTTGTCAAAATTGTTTGTTTGATGTAGAGTTTTTGCATGATTTTTTAAAAATGTTATAATTCCCACAGTTTTGCCACAATTAATAAACCAGACTGCAGTTGTGTTAGTTGTTATTTCAGTATTAATACTTTTTTTGGTTAAATTTTAATAAACTACAGAGAACTGATGCTTTATTGTGATTTTTAAGCGAGTTAAACAGAAAGTGATGGCACAATTATTGATACGCCTAAAATATATAAATTAAGATTTATCAGTCCTCCTCTATCAGTTTTACTTCAGTAGACTACAGCTCCCCATCATAGTACAGGTATTCACCGTTTAACCAACAGCTTCCCACAAACAGTGTGCGCATCTCATATTTCTTGGACACAACTCTAATGTGTATATTTTACAGTGCATTTTGTAATGTTAATTCTCTGCTTCATCACAGTGCTTACACTAAAATATCCCAAATAGTTTTCTTATAACTTGGTGTTTGAACAAGATCCAAATCGGATAATATCTTATTTCACAAAACATGTGACACATACCTGTAATTTATTACTGCTGAAGTGACTGCAATAGCAGTAAAAAGCCGCTGTTTTGCAGAAGACGTATCTACTGTACACTTCACTGATTACATGAAAGAAAGAAGCAATGCAAGTGGCTCGTCACTACATATTAACTTTTGTTTGAAAATCTGGTGGCTATGTCTCATGCTTCATTCAAAAGTTCAAAGCTCCTTAAATAAGGTTCTGTAGTGGTAACTAAAGTGGTAAAATAAACAGTTTGCTTGCGAAAAACTTGTTTGTCAAAGAATAATAATTTGACAAAATGAGCAAAAAAAAATTTTTTTTAAAGGATTTTGTTTTGCTGTTAAATGGTTAATATATTCAAATCTTATTTATTTTTTAAACTGAATATGATCTTGCCAATGTACAGTAAATAAAATATTAAAGGACCTTTACCCTATTATTCTTTTCATATGGAGAATTTGATTTAAATGCAAAGTGGAAAAACACTAAACACACACACACACACACACTTATTATGTGGTTTGTCAGAGGACTGAGGGAACTGGCACTATTGTAAGTCTCCTAGCTTCAGTAAGTTCTATTTTTAAAAAGTCATAATTGTAGACCACTATTAAAGTACAATCTTACTGCAACAAGCAGTGTAGTAAACCGTGGATGGACGTCATCGGTTGTAATGTATTTCTATAATTTTTAGGTTGCATCAGCAAATTACAGAATACATTTAAGAATTAGCAGGTAAATACTGTAAATGTTACAAAGAGCAGTTCGTAGAATCAATTTCCATAATTTCTATATTTCCTATTCACAAATGATCATGCTTGTAAACCCAAATGTTTATTCTCTATCTTGATTCTACAGTAAAAACCTCAGAATACTTCATGCCGTTTCCAGCCATTTTCCTCATTCTTATGTGTGTGGTAGACTCACACGGACTTCCTGAAATTTCAGACTGGGTTGTAAAGGTAAACTTCTCTTTAATATTAGCAAAATGACCTAAAGAAGCTAAGCACTATCCAGACGTACATATAAATAATAATTTAACTTATATTTGAAAACAATAAACAATTTTTTTCTGCACATGTCTGTACATAGGTCTAATAGAAATAGAAATAGAATTTCCTTTATTATTGTTTTGTTTTTCCAGTTTAGCAATACAGAGGGACAACCACATAACTTAAGAGAAAAACGAGATGGTAAATACGAATTCTATCTATTGTAAAATCATATAACACAATTTTACTTTATGCAATAATATACTGTATATTGTCCTCCAGAATTATTGCATCATACACACACACACACACACACACACAAAAAAAAAAAAATCTGGTCATTAGGTATTTACGCTGTTGGCAAATTACATAAAATATCATTCTCACAAATTTATAATATTCATCTCAAACTGCATATTTGAGTTCATTTTTCCTTATGCACAACCCTAACAATTTTAAAAAGCCTAAAAGCAATATTATCAACTTTCTTAAACTCAGTTCTGTGATTTTCTAGGACAAGCCTCATAAAATATTAACTGTAATGCAGTTGAAAAAATTGTTAGGATTTAAACATTCTATAACTTTAAAGCACCATGAAAGGCTGGCAATAATTTTGGAGAGCATAGCAATCTGTATTTTTGTATTTGTTACCTAAATAGCTAGTTGATTGATTGATTGATTGATTGATTGATTGATTTTCAGGTAACACAGATACACTAGAATACATCATAGTGGTTGAGGTGAATGTATCACAGTTGATTTTGATTGAACAAATCAAATCATCATTGAAGAAAATCAGTTTTCCATTTCAACTAGACAACACTACAGAAATTGAAGGTTTCAACATTACAACAGGTAAAGCTAATCTATTATTTAGGTTATGCTTAGATTTTTTGTTTATTATGCTTTTAATAACTATGGGAATTACACCAGCTGATATTTGGTATGTAAAGCCCAAATATACCACAAGTGAAATGTGGTCAGGGAAACATCCTGAATGTGTGCCTATTGCACAAGACTGTAGGTGTAGTGTTAAAATCTGGCATTGCTTCTGTTTGTCAGCTGATGACCTAAATATACTGAATGATCAGGTTTTTCCATCAATAGATTTTTAATGCGACTCTGTACAGAAATAAAAGTTGTGATATTGTATAAGCTTGTAAAAATGATGTCATGGCCATATTCAAAGAAAATGATGTTACCCCTCATGGGGTAACAGAAGTGTTTGTCGTTTCCTTAGGAGATTGTGAGCTTGGTTCCTGATGAGTAAAATTGGTCATGGTTGCACTGGTAGCTTACTCCCTCCTGTCAGTCTCAGTGACACTAGCCAACACAGATAAACATTGGTAAGGTAGTTTATGATGAACAGGGCAGATTGTTGCCAGAATATTCCCCAGAAGTTGTTACGCTGCCTTGGGATGAGACGAAGGTAAAAAAAAAAAAATTGCTTGTCTTAGAGAAAGCACTTGTTAGGCTTGCCCATCCCTTTTTCCAAAAATTAAAAGGTTTCTGGCTACAAGCAGGCTTGATTTAATCAGGATCAAATAACTTCATGCAACCAGTATTATACCAGGATGAATGCTAGTTTGTGCTACTCTGCAAGTTACATAATATGGCATTCATTTACTGCCAAAAGTCCAGCAAAAACATTTTTTTTTTGTTCTGTTAAATATGCATCAGAAGCACTTTGAATTGCTTTAAGTGTCGCAGGTCTATTTTTCTAGCCAGGGGTGACTTATTGTCAAAGAATATAATAGAATATTGTTGCATCCTTCTGGGGCATTGTGTTGTTTAAAGATTGCATTTCTCAGATATTATCAACTGTATGACTTTGCAGTGTTTATTGCACAGACTATTCCCAACTCAAAAGCTTAGTGCTCAAACACCAGGTGTGTATATCTACAATGGGCCCTATCAAGTTACACATATAAAGTAGGGATTTAATACTAAAACTGTTCAAACAGGTATTCAGATGTTCTTCAGATACTGTAGTTGCATGTAATTTTTATGCATGTGGCACAGTTTCCTAAATGAGAAGCAAAACATATCCCCTTACCACCCACTTCATTAGGTACACCTGAACTTACAACATAAACATCTAATCAGGCAATCTCATGGCAGCAACTCAATACATTTAGGCATGTAGTCATGGTTAAGACAATCTGCTGAAGTTTAAACTGAGCATCCAAATGTGAACGAAAGGTTCTTTAATTGACTTTAAATGTGACACCACTGAAGTAGTTGGTGCCAGATGGGCTGGTCTGAGTGTTTTGGAAACTGCTGATCAACTAGGATTTTCACTTATAACCATTTCTATGGTTTATTAAAAAAGGGCCTAAAAGGAGAAAAGATCCATTAAGTGCCAGTTCTTTGGAGGAAAGGCCTTGTAGATGCCAGAGGTCAGAGGAGGTCAAGTGTCAAACTGGTTTGATCTAATACAAAGGCAATTCAAAATAAAATTTTGTTACAATTGAGGAATGCCAAAGAGGAGACATATGCAGATATGCCACAACAGCACAAGATTACACGGGGTGCCTCTCCTGTCAGACAAGCAGTGACAACCAATCACGTCGCTCAACAAAATTAGACAAAAGAAGATTGGAAAAAAAACATGTCTGATGAGTCTTGATTTCTATTGAGATGTTTAGATGGTGGGGTCTTTGTTTGTTTTAAAACAACATGAAAGCATGCATCCTGCCTTGTATCAATGGTTTAGGCTGGTGGTTGTGGTGTAACATTGTGTGGGGGATATTTTCTTGGAAGACTTTTGATTATTAAGCATTGATTAAATGCCACAGCCTATCTGAGTATTAATACTGACCCTGTAATAATAATAATAATTTGTTAATATTAATCGCCATATATTTGAAATATTCTATAATCTAATTTAATATACATTTTTCTTTTTCCTCATACATCTCGTTTTTATGTATGCTTCTTCAATATACATTTATTGACCATTTTTTCAGGCTTAAAGGCAGATAAATATATACAGTCGTGGCCAAAAGTTTTAAGAATGACACAAATATTAATTTTCACAAAGTTTGCGGCTAAACTGCTTTTAGATCTTTGTTTCAGTTGTTTCTGTGATGTGCTGAAATATAATTACAAGCACTTCATACGTTTCAAAGGCTTTTATCGAAAATTACATGACATTTATGCAAAGAGTCAGTATTTGCAGTGCAATTCGACTGGGCTGCTCTCAATCAAATTCTGGGCCAAATCCTGACTGATAGCAACCCATTCTTTCATAATCACTTCTTGGAGTTTGTCAGAATTAGTGGGTTTTTGTTTGTCCACCCGCCTCTTGAGGATTGACCACAAGTTCTCAATGGGATTAAGATCTGGGGAGTTTCTATGCCATGGACCCAAAATTGTTGGAGGAAGTTGCTGTTGGACGGTTTTTTGGTATCATTCTTTATTCATGACTGTGTTTTTGGGCAAAATTGTGAGTGAGCCCACTCCCTTGGATGAGAAGCAACCCCACACATGAATGGTCTCAGGATGCTTTACTGTTGGCATGACACAGGACTGATGGTAGCGCTCACCTTCTCTTCTCCGGACAAGCCTTTTTCCAGACGCCCCAAACAATCGGAAAGAGGCTTCATCCGAGAATATGACTTTGCCCCAGTCCTCAGCAGTCCATTCGCCATACTTTTTCCAGAAGATCAATCTGTCCCTGATGTTTTTTTTTTGCTGCCCTTCTTGACACCAGGACATCTTCCAAAAGTCTTGGCCTCACTGTGTGTACAGATGCGCTCACACCTG
>QMIH01000032.1:234092-260621 GCA_003987875.1 Clarias batrachus
AAAAAAAAAAAAAAAAACCTCAGGTAACTTAATTGAGTGTTGAACATGGTTAAAGAGATGAGCTAGTTCTTCACAAACAGTTAGCAGCAGCATGTTGAGAAGTAGCACAATATCGTCGCTAAAAATATTTCATTCTGGTTCTGTAAATCTATCATATTTCTGATGCGCAATTTATTTGTCGCTTAAAAAAAATGCAATTCTTCAGAAGGGGCGCGGGGGTAAAATAAAGAGGGGTGAGGCGGGGTAAGGGGCAAGCTAGAGGAAAACTGGCAAGTGTGATCAGCTCTTGCTTTAACAATGCTTAGTACCAAGTTTTTTTTAAGTACACAGTTGCAACCTGTATAGGGGCACCCGTCTGTGAAACAAAAAAAAAAGAAAAAAAAAGGAAAAAAAAGGAAAAAAAGAAATGGTTTAGTGAGAAAACAAGTGAGAGGCTGATTTAATTTATCCAAAGACGCGAATAATTTTTGTACGGTACACTCCTCAAAAGACCATAGACACAGTCATTTGGCGCAACGTCCCATTCCTGTTTTTAAGACGCCCGTGTTGACTTCCCCTTGTGTTTAATTCCTGCTCCTGATGTCATTTCAGCTCTGTAGATGAGGGAGAGCTCAGAAGGAATTTTAATATGATTGGTTCTCTATTTAAAGCACTGAGTGATAAAGAATAAAAATTAGAAGCCTAAACAGATGCAATAAATATTTATGCTAACATTTGATTGTCCATGCTCGAATTAATTTTTATTTCCTCAATAATTTACTCTGCTGGATAATGAGGACATGGATGGCAAAGTGGGAATGAAAAAGTTTTCTGAAAAAGAAATTTAACCACAAAAAAATAAAATAAAATAAAAAAAAAACATTACACTTCTGGGTCGACAGGGGAACTCAACTCGGGCGGATAAAAACAGCACAATGACTTAAACGAAGGTGCCATAAACTCTATAGATTGCTTTAAGACCTGTTAATGAAAGACATTACTTTAACAAACTGATTCTTCACACAAGTGCCCCCTTGTGGCAATGCACAGGCATTGCTGCACGTCAAAAATATTTATTTACAGTCTCTGGCGCTTTTTTTTTTCTCTCTTCAGGTTTGTTTAGAGGAAAATGTACATCATTTAAAACCTGTAAATCTTCGAATTCACGAATTCTCAACACAAACACAGATCATCTCCTTCGGTCACGTCATCTCTCCACACAGACAAGCCACACTTTCAGCACAGCTGCACTAACTACACTGTAAAAAGATCTGGGTTTTTATCCAATCACACATTTTGTTTTTTGTCCTTAATTTTGTAATCATTATAAACATCATCAAAAATTGTTATGACAAAAAAAAATGTACACTTTTTCTCCTCTTGCGTGTTTCTATACAAGGCAGGCAGAAGCAGAGCAGCTTGCCCCCTTCCCCCTCACTTACACACACACACGCACGCACACACGCACGCACGCACACACGCACCCCACCTCCCTTATTACCCCTAAGAGCTGGAAAATAAACAAACAAACAAACAAAAAAAAAACGCACACACCACACACTCTAAAGACATGATTCTGATGTCAATCTATATCTCCATATCATTGCATTTAATACACTACATTCTCTCAAACACATAGCCCAACCCTGTTCCGATCCACACACACAAACACACACACAAACGCACGCACAACTCCACACCCCCAATACACACCGTTCCTTGCTCTCATGGGTTCTGGAAACTGGCTTTAAAATATGTATATATTTATATGTGTATATATAAAAAGGGAGGAAGGAAGAGTGGAGTGTGTGGGGGGAAGAGTGGGAGGGGCCTGCGAGGCCCAGAGGTGGGGTTGAGTTGAGTGGGCGGTGCCTGCAGCGGAGTGGAATGTCAGCTCATCATGTCGTTGCTGTTGACACCGTACGTGGAATTCTTCATGGAGTCGTTCACTTCTCTCCTAAATACTGAAAGATTCTGCGTAAACCTGCGAAACACATCATAGTCGTGATGATTAAAAAGAAGAGCTAGTCAGAGGTATGGTGGTAATAATAAAAAAATACACACACACACACACACACACACACACACACACACACACACACACACACACACACACACACACGACCTTCTGATTGCGAATCACTCGGTTTACGAGTGTTCTGCAAGACGAGCAAAAATTTTTAAATAAATAAATTTTGACTTGAAAAACGAGCATGTCTTGGTTTACGAGTGCCGAGTTTTTTGACACCGACACACACACATTTGTTCATTTGTTTTTTTTTGTTTTTTTTTACTTTACAGCAGTGATTCCGTTCACATGAGTGTCATTAGAGAAATTAATTTTTTTCCCATTAAAATAGTGTTTCCGTTGTGTGTGGGTTTGTTGTGAAACTTAAAAAGTGAGGTGGGGGTAGGGAGGAGGAGATTTACTGTGTAAGACAAGGCGAGGGAAGGGGCTAATTCCACGCGCGCGCACAAACAAACAATTATCTTTTGGGATTTTTTTTTAAAGGTAAAGTGCAGGTTCATTTGTTTTATTTTTACTTTATATATTATAATTATTTTTCTGTATTTATTTTTTGGGGCTGTGAAACGAGTTATTTGAGTTTTCATTATTTCTTATTGGAAGATTTGATTTGGTTTACGAGTGTTTCGGAATACAAGCCCGCTTCCGGAACAAATTGTGCTCGTAATCCAAGGTTCCACTGTGTGTATGTATATGTATATCAGAGAGTTCGCATCCCTAGAATGAGCCGGACAAACATAAGTCCAATCTATGGAAGTCCCAACCAACAGAACCCTAAAGATCAGGCACTAAGGTCCTGGTCTCCGCCACCATCGCACACCCCAAGAGGTCCCATGGAGCTAAACCTAGAGCTACTGGAGCTGCTCAGGTTCCACAGGTGGAACACAAATCCTATGTGGGTTTTTATTGCTAATGGTTTTAAAATGTTTACATGCCTAAAAAGTTTCTACAAACAAAAAAGTAAAGACTCACCTGTCACGGTTTTTAGTAAGTAAGTTGCGCTCGATACCCTCCATTAGATTTTCGAAGCATAAGTGCATGGCCTGCTGTTTCTCCGGAGGCTGACTGTTCACGATGCTGTTTCTTAAATCTGCAAAATACTAAACACACACATGCATTTCATGCATTACAGTGTTTCTTATTTATAGCACTTAAAAAAAAAAAATGATGGGAAAACCACCCCCACACACTAATGAGTTACTGGGTGAACAGCAATCTGTTAAAATATACTTTACACCATGCTGCACAAGGCATAGCACTAATGATTTATATGATGAATTCTGAAATAATTACACCTGATGTGCATTTTTGTTACGTTAAGGAGAGGAGCACACAAGTCCCAGGGCAAGTTGTTGCGATATCTAAGGGATAATATTAAACTGAGCATGTCACAATGATCCTGTGATTCAGCTCCAAAAACTGACAGCCAACTTCCTGTATTGTCTGTCTGCATTCCAGCTGAACGCGAAAGTATGTTGAAACATAAAGAATGCTCATTCAACTCAACAAGACGGTGCATTCACGCTTGTACGATCACTTCAAGCGTGTTAGGTTTATTCTCACCTTCTCGTTTAGTAAGATGAGGCCGAGCAGAGGCCGAGACATGGACCACTGATTCCTGCAGTCTTCAAAAATGATGATATTCAGTACAGTGGAGAGCATCTGCAGAAAACAGAGGTGAAAAAAAAAAAGATTAAGTACTGCTTACCAAAGTTAAGTTAATTCACTGCAACTTTAAAACAAAAAACTCAAACTCCAGGACAAAAGCATTGATAAGGGGGCCTTTAGCGCCACAATCTTGTTACTTAATTATACTCCAGGATTACACTTAAAAGATACTTTAAACATAAAGAAATCTGTTAAAGAAACATGTCGCAGACATCTGAACTTGCTGTGTGTCGCCCTCCGTACTGAAACACTGGAGAAGTGAGACTTTTTCTGAAGTGTCCTTGTGTCTCCTGTATATTTGGACTATATTGCATTACAGACATCACGTCCGTATCCGAGACCAGTGACGCGCTGTCTGGAGTCTAAAAATACAACAAAACCATAAATATTAATAAACTGGGTAAAAAGCGGTGCACTGACCTGCTGGATCATCTCTGGGTGCTGCTGCATGATGTGGAAGAAGCGGTCACTCTCCTGAGCCATGGGAGCTGCCCTCTTCTTGGTGCTGCGCGATAGCTGCTTGAACAAATACGTCACTATGTGATCGAGACTCGAACAGCAGCCTGTACATACCATCGTGTCTGGCAGAGAGGAGGAAAAGCCGGTGAAGTCTGATTAAAATAATTCAGCCTCGGGATAGCAAGCTAAGCGCTTTTTCTAGAACATGACAAGCTGCATTTTTGTCTTAGTATTTTCAAAGAGAAAAGAAAAAAAAAGAAAAAAAAACATGATATTCCTCAAAACTAAATTGATTATTGTGTTTTTTCTTTTCAGTTATAAATAGAAATTGTTGACATTGGCACCCTGTTGCGGTACAAGAAAAAAAAAGCGTCTCATTTCACCATCCTGTTGATCCTAAAGCATTCTACGAGGAGCGTTCAAGTCGAACCAGGACTTTTGATTGTGCAAATCGCAGTTATGAGGGTAAAAACTCCCTTTATTTCTCTACATAATCCCCTACTACAGTAATGCACTCATCCCGGTGCTTGGATACCATCATGTTAGACGCTAGAGCGGACACCATAACCAGAGTGTCCGTTTCATGTCTGAAATGCTGGCCTACCAGGAACTCCTTTAATGACCCAAACATGTGGAAATGGCTTGGAGCGAAGTCAGATCTGAAAGAGGAGGGGTGGGACAAAAACTCCCAACCAAGTTCTTGTAATGTGCAAGTGTTTATCCTTGAATGATCGCGTGTACAGTCCCCACAGACAGATGCGTCGTCTCTTGGCGCCACTTTATCCGTTAAATTTCAAGGATCAGACTGCAAAGTGCATAATGTTCACAGTAACAACTAGCGTGGGGTCTGTGGCATCTTTGCTGGCATGGTCCTTCATAAAGGTACTGCCTACTTTAAAGCTTGCACCATTTAAAGTGCTTTTCTAAGAGACTCACCACTGTACTTTGCTTGAAGTCTTCTGTAAATGTTTATAGACAGTTCGCCACAAGTCCCGGTTTGACCTGAACACCCTTACTATTAGGCATTTAATAAAAATCAGGCCTGCTTGAATCTGCTACTTAAATCGAAGCAAGCATAACATTTCTGCTGATAAATACATATTGGAAAAGCTAGGAAACAAGCAGTCCTGTCTGTTTTCCAAATAATAAACAGGAGTATACGCGGTAGGAATTTAAATATAAATACAGCATGCTCCCCCCCCCCTCACCGAGTGCTGTGAGTCCTTCTGATATGGATGACAGAATATAGAGGACAACGTGAGGTTCGAGGCTGGCGATAAAGTTCATATGGTCCTGCGTCAGCACCTCCAGCAGAGAGTAATATGACTGACTAAGCTTTGGATAATCCTGCAAAAAATAAATAAATAAATAAATAAATAAATAAACACACAACACAACGTTCAACCCTTGTTAATTTTGCAAAAGAACATTGTCAATTTTATTTTACAATAAAGCAAGTTTGTGAAAGACTCTTCTAATCATGTTGATTAAACGCAGCCATGATTGCAATCAGTTGTTCTCACCAGTAGGTCGCTGTGTGGGATCGACAGCAGCAGTTTAATGAAGGTTTGGAGAGCGTTATCGAGTGCATCGTCGCCGTAGAGACGGAAAACGCCGAAGTTGACGTAGTTTCCACTGAGCACGGCTTTCAGCATGGAGAAACAAATGGAAATTCCCTTCAGCTTCAGGGCGTAGACCTGTTCCTTCGGCACTTCACCCAAAGTCAAGATACGGTTTCCTACGCAAGAGAAGAACAATTGATGTTACATTTTTCACCACAAATATTTCTTTCTTTATATTAATTATAAGAAAGAGAGAAAGTAGAGAAAGAGCAGATACAGTGCATCTTTTTTTACTCACCTATTCATTGCACTTATCTCCCAATCCGTCCATCTTTCTCATCTAATATCTATTCATCCCACTCTTCACTAATCCACTCATCAAATTCCATTCATCCCACTCATCACTCTACTCTTCTGGCATTGATCCATCCCAATTCATTCATCCTATTCAATGCCAACCGTTTCTTATACTCGTCTCCTCGTCCAGCCATCTACCTCCTTTATGTCCATTATTCCATTCATCTGTCTATCCTATTCACCTTTTCCATTTCGCCCTGCTCATCTCTTTACTCCCATAAATCTCTCCATCAACTCATCCCCTATTCATCAAACTCCTCTTCCATCATCACCCACCCATCTTGTGATTAACCTGTTATTTCTTATCCTCCGCCCACCCAAGTACCCATCATGCCTTCATCCTTATTAACCTTCTCTTCGGAATACTTGAAAGGCGCTCCATTTGGAAAGTTTCTGAGACGCTGAGCTGCTACAAGCTCCAGTCACACCCATTCAAACGTACCGTACGTCGTTATCATCTTGCTTGTTTCTCGGAACAGCAGGATCCCGTTTGGCGAGGACACGTCGAACTGTAGCCTCTGAGACCTGGCAGGAAAATTAGCTCAGAAAAATTACTTACTTTCCCAAAAACAATCAGATGAATTAAAGTGGCACAAAAACTGGCAGGATTCAACCTGTATTCCAAAACCACAACGTTACCGGTTATGGACGAGCTCAGCCATGAGTTTGAGCACAGGTGTTGTGCAGGCTGGAACGTGATACCAGAGCTCGATAGCTCGCTGCAGGATCGGGATGTACGATGGGTAGCTGTTCCATTTCAGTTAAGGAGACAAAAAGTTTACTCGGAAACAAAGCAAAGAGGACAATTGGATAGGAGGAAAAACAGGTCACGAGGTGAAATAAGTAAAAGGATACATCCAGTCAAAGAGCATCATAAAGCTGGTTTTGGCATTAAAGGCAAAGGCGATACCTCTCAGGTCCCTCACTAAACCCACCAACGTCCTCTGAAAAGAAGAAAATCATAATAATAACCATCACTCCTTTCATAAATCTTTTTTATTATTTTTTTTTTTAAGAAATTTAAAATTTGGTAACTCTCTCTCATAGCTTCACTAAATAACCAAAAGACCAAAAGGACAGTCGGTAGATTTGTAATCATTAGAATTACAGAAAGCTGATTAGCAGATTCACAAAGACGATTTGTCTGTTTACTGCTAAAAATATTTATCTATATTTATAGTCAAAACATTTGTGTGTAGCAGTCTGCTTAATAATGACGAATCCATCTGGCATTAAAACTTCAGACAGATTGCCAGACTAAATAACAGCTGGCTTGGCTTTACATTGGATCTGATATTGCATGCAAGAGCTCCAAGCCTACATTGATCAAAGGATGTTGGCTGTTTGTCAGTACAATTGATTATGAAAACTACAGACATAGTCTCAGTGTTGATGTCTAGACTAAAAACCTATTTATTTAACCAAGCATTTTTGTAACTAGATTTGCCTTAGGTAAAGGAGCAGATCTGGGGGACTCATGGACGTAGAGTATTATGGTGAACTGATATGTTTAAAATGTCGTCATCTTCACTCTCACTGATCACTCAGGTTTGTAGGACAGTGAAGTGATTGGTCGCTTTACATCTCAGGGAGCCCTCATGTCTCTGTGTTTCCCTCTGGCTCTCCATTTTAGTTATTGCCGTCATAGTTAGTCCTGCTTGCACTCTGCATTAAATATACTGTACATTCACCTTATACATTATGTGACTGTGTACATACAGTACCTAACTTATCTCTCCTTCTCTTCTGCTCTCTTCTCTTCTCTCTCTCCCTCTCTCTCTCTCTTTCCCTCTTCCTGTCTCTCTGTCGAGCTACACATGAGCTGCCAGTGATCCAGATCTGCCCTCTGGACCTGTCTGACTCGTCCTGTTGCCCTGATTCTGGCTGGAGATCTCGTCACATGGATGCCCCGTGCGGTCTGTTTGGGATGCGTGTGGTGTCTGGGAACGGTTCCACTTTACCATGAAGACGATCCCTTTCAGCTGTTCTCTGAGGACTTGGGACTGCAGTCGCTCAATAACAAACTGGACTCCATATTAACTTAAATACATCTCCTGTTATACTGAACTTCCAGCTGCCTAACACATAACATGACTGCAGATCAATACCTGCTATCTGTTATTACTGAAATGAGGAGGGGTTCACTGATTAGTCTAGTTATTCTCTAGTCTGGTTTCACCCCGGCTCGCTCATTAGGGACAATCTGATCATTTTGATTCGTACACATTCACATTTCATACTAACTTCCATAATTTTCTTTTGACTTTGTAAAGTTGTTTGGCGACGATGACAATTGGTACAAAGCGCTATACAGATAAACTCAATTGAAATATTTGTACAGTGGAACCTCGGATTGCAACTCGGTTTACGAGCAACTCGGTTTGCGAGTGTTCCGCAAGACGAGCAAAGATTTTAAATAAATCTTGACTTGAAAAACGAGCATGTCTTGGTTTATAAGTGCCGAGTTTTTGAAGACACACAGGAAAAAGAGGAGTTTTACTGTGTAAGACGAGGTGAGGGAAGGGGCTAATTCCACACACGCACGACACGCGCACACACATACATACAAATATACCGCGCCTCTGAGCACAAACGGAAACAATTTTTTGTTGGAATTTATTTTAACCTTTTTTAAAGATAAAGTACAAGTTGTTTTATTTTTACTTTATATATTGTATTAATAATTTCTCTGTATTTATTTTTTGGGCTGTTGAACGAATTATTTGAGTTTTCATTATTTCTTATGGGATGATTTGATTTGGTTTATGAGTGTTTTCGAATACGAGTCCGCTTCTGGAACGAATTATGCTCGTAATCCAAGGTTCCCCTGCATCAATAATCATAGTTAAGTTTGAAGTGGGCATGGCCTAAACCTTGGCTTCCTGCTCATTGAAGGTGTTTGTGCTGAACATCTGAGCAACGGCTTCAAAGGCGCCAGTCAGAGGAAGCATGAACTGCTCGAACTGGTCCTCATCTTCACCTGTATAAACACAAACACATACCTTCAGAGATATTATAATGCTTAAAATAAATAATAAAAATTTTATATATATTACCGAAAATCAGTGACTATTAAGTTTTAACAAATATAGAGACAGAAACCTACATACCCAGATCAACCATGAGCAGGCGTCCTAATGCTGTGTAAAACGTAGTTCTGCATCTCATATCGCTCAGATTGGACTGATTGTTCACACCCAGGAAGGAGAAGTGTTCGCTCTGTCCGAAAACACGCATAAGAGTCCCCACTACTTCATACCATACAACATGTAACAGCACATACACATGCTTTCTTCAATTACATTTCTTTCTTCAAAGTCTTGAGCCACCCCTCATTTCTTCATACGCATTCAAAGAGCCGGATTCAAAAAGCCCGACTTTCTTAATGTAGTCTTGAGGAATAATTCTCCAGGCTTGCTGAAGGACTTTGTCTCTCATTCAGTCCAGCCCGTGTACCTGAGCAGGTTCAAAGGAATGTTTTTTTGTTTGTTAAGCCACACAGTGACCTATGAATCATTCAAGCATATTAAAAAAAAAACATCTTATGAACACTTATGGCATGAACCAGTGAGAAACAGATGAGGACAGATGATCAGGCCGGTAATGTGATGTTGAATGCTGAGTGATCAGAACAGATGAAAAAGGGATATGAGGTTGCTGCTGAGATTGGTACACAAACAGTCTTAAAATTGTATCTTTATCCACTTTGCAGCCTGTTGCAGTAAAACATCCATTCTAAAAAAAAATGAGGGGTGGCTCAAGACAGTACTGAATCTTAATAGTTTACAGTGAAAAGGACCTACTGTGTGGTGGTTTAGCATGAACTGGACGGCGCTGAGCTTCACCAGTTTCCTCACACTGCTGTACGTGCACCGCAGAGGTTAAGGAAACTCACAATAACTCAAAACACAATCAGCTGCAAAAGCAAGAATGCATCTTTAACATTTGATTTGATCTAAGAATTTTTTTTAAGAATTTCAGAACTCCATGAACACAATGAATTACAGCTCTACTTCTGTCTCTTGGGGGGGTTCAAACAATAGTGTACTTGCCTGTAAAGTCTGATTAAACAAAAATGATGTTTGGTTTTTTTTTTAGATTTTTCTTGACCAGGAGATCAACACTTTATTACTAGTTATATAATAAAGATCATCGTAAAATTGAAAGCTGTGAAGTGTGTACAGGAAGGATATCCGATGGAGAGATCATTGAGAAGCTGTAGTGTTTTGGACGTGATTGGTTCGCACTGTCCCCAGTACTTCAGATTAGTAATTCTAAAAACACAACAAACACACACAACCAAAAGACATTTACACAAACGAAATCCAAATCTAAACCCTGACTTTACAGCTAGTATTAAGTTAATGTTACAGTATATGTGAGACTGCTGGTTAATCAGTAATAACACTATGGATGGGAAACATAACGAACAACCGAATACGATTTCATAACGAAACCTCATTGCCAATTCGACTTGTGTTGCGATTCTGTTACAGTTTTTTAGCAATATCCCAATTCAATATTAACTTTTTTTTTTTTTAAAGATTTTATTACAATTTTAAACTTGCAAAATAATTAGTTTCTACCACACAAGATGCGGTGTGTAATAGTTTAAAGTGCACCTGCAGGATTAAAGAGGAACTGCAACACATCACCACCTCGGATGCATTGAAAAAAAAAAATTATTCCGGAGTCAGTGTGGCGATACATGAACTGCCACCTAAAAGAATTGTGACACCGAACTAAATCATCTCTAAATAACAGTGTTTGATCCTAAAATCTAGGACATTAGTTTATACTAGATTTTTTTTTTTTTTAATTTGGGATAGAAATATAAACCTAATGTTCTGACAATCCTAACAGAAAGCGAGTGTTTGTAATGTTTATTTGTGTAACTCACATTTTGCCAATAAACACACTGAGCACCATCGTCTCGTCGTTCAGTCCCAGCACCTCTGAAAGCCGCCGGTACAGCTAGGGAGCGCACACACACACACACAGACATGTCACTTCATGAACCTGAATGCTACTTTCAGTCTAGTATATCATTTTTTTTAAATACTCATTGTTTCATTCCTAGATGAGTTTTAGATGTTGTTTAAACCTACTGTATATGATGTGTGTAATATTATTAACTGAATATTCAAAAGTTATTAAGTCACTACAAGAGGTAACTTTTTTTTTTACAGCACTTACGGTACTGTAACGGAAAAGGTTTTGTGTTTTTTTTTAAGATTTTAAAATACGTAACATTTACTTTTACTCCAGTATGTTTTGTTTAATGTATTGTACTTCACTATATTTCAAAAATCACATCCATTGCTGATTGAAATGCAAATATAAAGACAAGGTAGATACTTGCCCAGTGTTGGGGGACGTTACTTTTTAAAGTAACATTACATTACAAAATTACTGTCTTCAAAAAGTAATCAGTCCGAGTAAATTTTAAAATGAGCTACCTTTTTTTAAAAATTATTATTACTTTTATTATAAGCGATGGAAACACACTGAAGGACTTTGTTGTTTGAAATTACCTTCGAGGATTTTTGCACCTGGTCTCCGATGTAGATTTTGCGGAATTGTTCGAAAAAGCTGAGCATGGCGAGCTCGAGTTTCTCATTTCCGGCCTGCGCGAGTCGAGAATCTGTCAGGTTCATCAGCTGCAAGACACTGCAATAAAATACAAAAACTTGTGTGAGTAATTCAATTGTAATTTCTTTGTCCTCATCACTGCCACTGAGCATGTCAGTAATAAAGATTTGTTTAAAAAAAAAAACATTTATGATTATTCTCACCGGCACACAAGTTCTCCGTCCATGGCGTCCTGCTCGTCTGTGCTGGCGAAGGACACCCTGCCCCCGATGACTGCCCCGATGATGTACACCAACCACGTTAAACGACCTGGACACACAACAATCATTTGTTCCTTCCAAAAATACTAAAAAGATTCTCTTTACATCACGGTCAGCAGCTGTATAAAGGAATACCACGAGCTCACCTTCCTGTACGGCAGCGTCCATGCTGCTGGAGTTTGATTGGAGGAGTTCTTGGTAGGACTGAGCTGATTGGTCGAACAGCTGGACGAGGAGCGCGCAGGTCTTCTCGTACTCGCAGCGGCCGATGGTGGAGAGCTGATCCAGCTGCTGCTGCACCAAACCGGCATCGTCCAGAGGGTCCTCCATCCCGTCCCTCAACACACACACATTAACACTTTTAATTAATAACTGATACTGTACTTAACACAGCTGAAAAAATCTTCAACATCATTTAACTTTTTTGTTTTTCCAGAGGTAACATGGAACAAAATCCAAGAACCACCTCAACCTACAACATGCACATTAATATCTGTTTAGTGTTCACAGTAAAAATTTATGTCTCGTCACTACACCTGCAATTTTAGTCTCCTGTGTAACCTTTTATGTTTATTGTTTGTTAATAAAAGTCTGATCTCAGCGATATATACTGAAATCATTAACAAAATTGGATTACGAGTATTGAATTTACATTTGATTCTTAGATAAGTAGCATAAAGTTCTAGTTCCCTCATTATCACGTGCAGGATTAGGGCTTATACACATTTCACCAGCTAATCAAACACATGCTATTTGATCTGGTACCCATTCTGATTATTACAGGTTACCAACTTAAAACGAGTTTTTGCCTTGAATCCAAACCCCAAGTGGGAGTAACAGGTGCACCAATAAGTCTTTTAATACTGAATGCTAATTCATCCGACGTTACTGCCTTCCATTTTACACCTTCGACTTTTTTCCATTCTAGGATCTTTAGACGCGTTTTTACCTCAGGATGATGTGCACGGACTCCAGACGGGACGTGATGTAAGCTTTGGTCACTTCGGGTGTGAATGTCTCCAGCATGTGAGGCTCTGTGGCTTTAACGTAGGGCACGGACGCGGCCAAGCGCTGCCACAGACTCAACAGGTAGTGAACGCTGTTGGGCGCAAACTCCCAGTGCTACAAACACACAAAACAATAAATACATAAATAAAGAAAAGAGGTCAACCTAAACACAATGCATCATCAGAACAAAGCTGTAATGATACTACCATAGAATAAATACATCAACACTTTTGTTAAATTTCAAGTTTATCTGCATTTAAAAGAGCGATCAAATCACTAAGTGTCCATAAAAACAATGCTGCAAATGATTGGCAATATGATGCTATCTGAGGATTTTTTTTTTTTTTAACAAAATAAAACAGGAATGTATTAGCCAGGATAACACAGATGATCTGTAAAATTTACCATCATTAAAAAGAATAAATAGAAATATAACTGAAGAAAAAATTGTAAGCATGCAATGCCTTTAGGATTTAATTAAGGCAATACTTGATTGCATAATTAAAGCATGAATTAATATGTTACTATTATGTAACGGATGGGAAGCTTCTCATCTCTTTGACAACCAGATCAAAAGACACGTGTTGTCGTGGAAAAGATGTTGCTGTGTTTCAGAAAGGTCCAATTATTTGCCAGGCGAAGACAACTAAAGACATTGGTGACAGTAGGTTAAAAACTGTCCATATCATCAAAACTGCTGAATCATCAACTTGTCATCATCAACACATGTTCAAAGGTTGATTTTTAGAAACTTTTACAATTTTGTTGCAATTTCCTTGATATGATCAATATTCAGGATTACGGCTCAGCCATCATCAGGTGACTTTTGCCTCGCACTGTTGCATGTACGTGCACGAGCGGATGAGTGGATGGATGGGTGTCTCTTCAGACGGCCTCTCCCTGTGCGCATCTCACCTGTAAACTGGTGACAGTGAAGTTGGCGATAAGTCTGATAACTTCCGGATAATTCTCGACCTTCACCAACTCGCCAAGCTGATAGTTACTCTTCAGTCGGGCCAGCAAGCGGCAAAACTCATGGTAGTTATTTGGGTCTGATAAACTCTAATGTAATACACACAGACACACAAACAAGTTTTGAAAGAAAGAAAGAAAGAAAGAAAGAAAGAAAGAAAGAAAGGTGTCTTTTAATATGAACTTCATCAATTGATGACCAAATATACTAAAAATTTTATTTATTTAAGTATATAAAGAGAAAAAAAAAATTAAATTCTAGAAAAATTCAGGACCAAACTAAATCTAAAGAGAAAATCAAAATTAAAAATCTAAAAAGCTATTTCAGTACATGACTGGAGGACTTACTGGAGTAATTACAAATGTATAAATGACTGCCGTGTGCTCAACATTCAAATGATTTACAAACAATAATCAAATATATTTAAATAAAAAAAAAAAAAGTTGGGTACAGAGAACAATTTGCACACGTGTTATTCCAGCTATTGTTTCACACACGCAACAAAAGCACACCCACACACGCTAATGCGCGCGCAATAACAAACAAACACAGACAAGCAGACATACCTGTGGGTTCTCCAATATTCTCTTAACGCCATCCACGAGATGTGAAAGGAATTTCGCTCGCTCTGCGTTGTTGAACAGCGAACGCCGGACTGATGCGATTTGAACTAGGCATGATAAAACCTGACGAGGACAAAAGTTGGAGTTAGTACAGGACAGCGTAGGTATTATTACTGACTGTGCTTACACTTTAGCGGAGTAAGCTAAAACACCGGGCACTTTTCCTGTGTGTCACTGACTTTGCCAGGTTTCTGGTTGAAAGTAAAAAAGGATAAAAAATTTTTAAAAACTCAGAATGGTGAGTATGCAGCACTT
This sequence comes from Clarias batrachus, assembly GCA_003987875.1. Classification (NCBI taxonomy): domain Eukaryota; kingdom Metazoa; phylum Chordata; class Actinopteri; order Siluriformes; family Clariidae; genus Clarias; species Clarias batrachus. The sequence continues at coordinate 248,855 of QMIH01000032.1, forward strand.
CAAACGCCTGCTTAATAAGAAAGGTCAAAGGTGAAAGGCCAGACTGGTTCGAGCCGGTAAGACGGCCCTTAAACTGAAAAAACAAGCTCTCTTTACAACCCGCGGTTAGCAGAGAAGCATCTCAGGACACACAACACAGCAAACCTTAAGTTGGACGGTCTACAAAACCCTACGAATTCCACTGCAGGCACTCAGGAACAGGAATCGTGAATGAAGGAATGAATGAATGCAAGATTTCTGGGCAGGGGTTCACCCAAGCCGGACAGTTGAAGATTAGAAAAAGGTCACACTGGTTGATGTTGCTAGAATATTGCACAGCATCAGTGCAAAGACATGCATGAGCAGGAAAGCCACAGATTTCTTCACTTGATATCAATGTTTTGCCCTCTAGTGGTTCAGATCAGTACAGCAGTGACTTTGATGTCTCTGGTTTAAAAAAAAAAAAAAGTGTACAGAGTTTAAAAGCACTGCCATGCCTGATACAGCCATATCAAAGTCTCACACGTGAACACGTCTGCGTCATAATGAAAATGTTTCACCACCCAAAGGATATCGACTCAGAGATATGTAGATATGTCCATTTCAACTCAGACGAAAAATATAAATAAGCGAGAAACTTTGCATCTATACAGAGGGTGGAACTGAAACCGGGAGAGGTTTGTCCTGTCTTTTGCTTACCAGAGGAGAGAGGGATGGAGGGATGGAATGGTACAGATCGAAAAACAGCTGCAGTGTCGACGAGTCCAGAAAGGCTGGGGGAGGAAAAAGAGAAAACTTTTGTTATTTTGTTTATAAGTTTTAATAAGGCACATTTTGTTCAACTTAAACCCAAAATATTGGTCTTTGAAAAAACCTTTCGTATTGTAGTATTATATTATACATATATTTCTGATTTAATATTACAGCTAAGTTTATTCAGTTTAAACCAAATAATTACAATTATTAATACAATTTTAGTAGAGAGAGATGCAGAGTTTTCTTATCGGTTTACATGAGGGGCGTGGTCAAGTCAAACTGGGATTGTGATCAAATTTCTTGTGGATGAAGACCTAAAACTGACTGATATTTAGTACGGTGATGAGACTCTTATCCACAGTGCAACATTTGAACGATGCAAACGTATTAAAGGTGGCAGCACGTCCGTGAATGATGGTTCTGTCTGAGGTGTCCGAGTTCCTGTGAACGCTCAGTCAGTGAAAAAGCTTGATCCTCGAGAAATCGACAGATAACTAGTCGCCAACTTGCGGATAAAGACGCATGTTTCTGTGGGAACTGTACACTCAATCATTTACCAACACCACTGGCACATTACAGGCACTCAGCTGGGAGTCGCACCAAGCCATTTCCAGATGTTTGGGCCATTAAAGGAGTTCCTGGGAGGCCGGGGTTTCAGTTGTGATGCAGGTAGTTTGAATCACGGCTTCAGCGTACTGAGAAAACTTTCTACTTTGTTGGTATCCATGCACTAGTAAAACCCTTGGAAAAGTCTATTAGAGTAGCAGAGGATTGTATAAGAGAAATAAAGGGAGTTTTTACTTGCAAGCAAAAATCTCAGTTTGACCCGAACGCCCATCAAGTTCGCTTCTGCTAACATTTGAGTTACAGCAGTTCTTAAATTATCATTTATTTATTTTCTCTCCAAGTAAACAAAACAAATGCCTGTTTATCTACAAACGCTTTGACCTGGAGATTCTTCAATGTTTCATGACAAAATACTAAAATAAAATAAATGTTTTTAATTGTTTATGTATCTATCTGTTTACGTTATTATAAAAACAGATCGTTATTTAAAGAAGTGTATTTAAAAAAGCCCAATTGCCGGTCAGCGCTGCTGTTATAGAAATGTAACCAACACCTTCTAAACCAATCAGAACAGACTATAGTTAATAGTTAAATGTTTTATTAACAAGTAAATCAGACCTTTAATCAGAGCGCTTCTAATATCAGTAAAATACAGAAAACGTGTTTGAAGGATAAAGTTGGAATGATGGAGGTCACCTGATCTCCAGCTGGTGGGGATCTGGACGGTGCACAGGTCATCCGAGGACTCGTCTGTGGACGTGCCGATGAAATCGAAGTTGAGGCAGTTGTGAGCGAGCTTCAGGAGCTGCATTAGCAAACCGTGCTGACCTTCATCGTTCAGGTTCAGGTTCTTTCCCGATGCCTGCAATCACACGCACATGCTGGTTTACTATTTTAATTCTTTACTATTATATCATCCTATTATTAATATATTCATATATTATATAATCCTAAACAAAACTAAAACAAACAAAAAAAAAAGCTGAGCTAAAAAAAAAGAAACAAACATTTTCAATTATAACTAACTTTAATGATCAATTTTATTCAATTAATGGCGCACTGAACTGATCTTTAATCATACATCAATAAATTGGTGACAGGATCGTGGGCATCCGAGGCTCTCCCAGTAACCCCAAAATATATCCTGCTAACATCCCCGTGCGAAACACAACAGCACACCTGCAGAGGTCCTGTAGAGTCAAACCCTGAGGGCCGAGAGTCGACCCGGTGGCACAAGGAGATCGCAGAAAATATCGGGTTCAGTATTTTGCCTGCTGTATTTTGCTGACTGGTGTTTATCCACAAAGGTTTTGGGTTATTAAAAGTCATGCAACATTCACACTTTCTTCTAAACTCATAGTAGATCATGACAAAAGATCACTTCATAATTAATTATAAAAGAAAATTCCCACAGCTTTATTTAAACAGCTAAAAAAAAAAAGAGCACAAATGAATAGAATTATCTATACGAGACAAATTTAATACGCAAAATAGTCTCAACTGTTAAATTAAAGCAATGCTGTTTTTTTTTTTACTCTACAACGATCCTACTAGAAATAGAAATGTGAAACATTGCACACCACCTGAACTGCAAGGGCGCCATCTTGTGGTGTACAAAATAATACAGTAAGCTACAGATTACGAAGTACATTTTTAATCTTTAACTTATTATTGACAGTGAATACAATATCAGGGAATTATTAACAGTGTTATTACATGCCACATTACATTTTTTTGGACTATTTTCCCCACCTTGCAGTTTTTTTGTTTTGCTTGTTTGTTTGTACATGCACACTGGAAACTGTGATAGTCAAAAAATTACTGAAGTTACATTTTTATTTTTGTCTTTTGTGTAGATAACACACTCCGCCAGTGTGAGGTCACTTATTTGCCCCAGTTAAAGAGTGCGGTTAGAGTCCAAACCTTAAAATGAACTAATTTCTAATTAAAAAGCTACGTGCCGATGAGCCAGGTTCTCATGCTTGGTCACTGAACTTGAGCCCGGCCTTTTACTTTGCAAATCCAGAATTTTCAAATGACTCTTCCTGCTCGAAGCCTCTGACACATTAAATAAGAATCAGGTGATCTTTAGAAACATCTTTAATATGATTAATGCTCAAAAGTACGATGACCATTAGCACAGGCACAGACAGGAAACTCGTGAAAATTTAGTTTGCAGTCTATTAAATAAACTGCTGTTTATTTGGAGAAAGTAAAAATAATAATAAATGTTTAATACACATGATAGTTGCTCATGGTGTAATAACTCGCATGTGACACGTATGTGCCGTTCACTGCTGCAGTCGCAATCCTCCATGCGGGACTTATACTGGTAGAACAGGTTTTAACCATTTGTATAAAGGGAATCGGGGACATGGGTTTTGTGGACAGACTGTCAAAACTGCTATCATAACACATCATCACACTATGCTTAAACATATTGTGAGAAAGGTACTGCACCGCCAGGTCTATGGAAAACGCTACCATCCTATTGTGCGCCATAACTATTGGTACTTTATGTGGCACTTTATGACCCATATGATTTTCAACTAATTAGCGTTCAGTTCTAAGACTGCTGTAAGGATGTATAATTAGTGGGTCTGAGACAGATTCCCCTCAGTGAGTTTGGAGAAAAAGGCCAATCAGAGACTTTTTGATATTGTAGCACCACAGAAAATGCAAGCTTCCGCGCTCGGTACAGAATCGTTTCCACCAGTGGATGATTATTATTATTATTAAGGTTCATATGGGGTTGGAAACGCAATACAGTGGAACCTCGGACTGCGAGTAACGTGGTTTAGGAGTGTTCCGCAAACCGAGCAAAGATTTTTTATAAATATTTAATCGGAAACCGAGCAAGTATTAGTTTATGAGCGCTGAGTATCATGTATCACGCATGCGACTCTTATTTTGACACCGAGCGTCAAGTGATCACAATTAAGCCAATTATTTTTCTCTCTCTTGCGCTGCAGCAATTATGGGTAATCGTCTGCCCTGCTGCATCCCCTGTGTCAAAATAAGAGTCCCCTGCTGCATCTTAGTGCTCGTCTCTTATAATCAACATCTCCCTCTCTCTTCTGTGCACGCGCGTAATTTGACACTGTGCCCCACAAACACACACTTTTCACACACGCACACTTACTTTGTGTGTGTGGGCACACATGTAATTCGACACCGACACAGACATTTTTTCCTGTAAAAAAACATTTGTTTGTTTTTTAAGTGCAGGTTAATTTGTTTTATTTTTACTTCATATGTTGTATTAATTATTTGTATGTATTTATTGTTTTGGGCTGTAGAACGAATAATTTGAGTTTTCGTTATTTCTTATGGGAAAAGTATTTGGTTTACGAGTGTTTTTGGAATACGAGCCCGCTTCCGGAACAAATTATGCTCGTAATCCAAGATTCCACTGTATATGAAAAATATTACTCACTGGGTTTTTCAGACACACTTTTATATGATCCTATTTAAAAATCTCAGCAATATATGGTACATCTGCAGGTCTAAATATTAGCATGAATCTTTTAAGTCTAATCAAGCTGTACAAAACACCTGTAAATAACGTTGACTTTTTACAAAAAGCTCAACTATGACACGCTGCATTAAAAATCAATGTCACGAGACACTAATAATTATATATTTCTGTATTTCTCCACCCACGTATCTAACTAGCTCACATACATTATTAACTCTTTTTATCCGCGACTTAACGAGCTAGCTAACAATTATATGACTCGCACCGCACACAATACTAGTCTCATGTCATTAATTGAAAGACAGAGCAATCTGTCGATTTAGCTGGAGCATTGTAGAAATCACCGTAAATCTGTATTTCTGAGAGGATGGAGCTTCACCTGTTTGAGAAGATTACAGGAAAGTGTGAAGATGTCGAACAGAGACGAGTCTCTAAACGACGACGCGATCTTCCTGTGTTTTGTAAGCGGGTGCGTCGTATCGGCCTGGAGAAATTAAAAGAAGATTAAGAAACAAACGTTACACAAATTATTTATTATTTATATTTATTACACAAGAAAGGACGTTTTAAAATTGTAAAAAAAGATTAGCTAAGATTGCGAGTTTGCAAAGCCAGCATATTAAAGGCAAAGCTCAAATATTTTACCCCGTAAAACAGAGCCGTGTGATTTCATCTATTGTGTAACTCAACAGATTTTTATCTGGGTAATTTGGCGTTTGGTCGGATTTGGATTCAGAAACAATTTAAATCCATTTTAATCACACTTAAATCCTTTCAGTAAACTTACCAAACAATCAAAAATTTATTTTATTTCAGCTTTCTTAAATATATATCACAGCTTTTACAGAAAATAGAAACTACAAGATCATCACGGCATCATGAGTTTATGGGCAGTTGGTACAATACTGCCACCTACTGGACTGGAATGTGGAACAGGCGATGAAAAGAAGGAGAGAAAGTTGCTTTGTTTGACATTTTCAATTTAAGACAACTTTAATTCTATTTTATTCGTATAGAGCCTTTAACAGGGGACATTTTCATGAAGCAGCTCTAATGAATTTACTGCAAATATTTTATGTAGTAATTTATGTATAATTTGCTTATTAACTATTGCATTCCACATTCTTAATAAATGCGTAAAGCTATTTACTTAGAATTTCCCACGGGATCAATAAAGTATTTATTTATACATCTATTTATGTAATTCTTTTATTTTCTATACATGTTGTATAATTCATTGTACTAAATTAATATTTTAATAATATCAATCTATTGAAAAAATCATTTGAAATAAATGAATAAAATTATGAACAAATAAAAAAAAAAATTAAGAAAAAGAAAGAAAGAAAAATTTTAGTATGTGGGAATAAAGTCAGGATCATCAGCAATATTTAAGTAAGATATTTTAAAAATGTACTAAAAATGTAGTTACATTTTTAACACAATATTAAACAATAGCTCTTGCTTTCAAAAACATTTTCTTTTAAATACTTATACTGACTTATTATATTAATTTTTTTTTCCTTTTTAAATAATAATAAATAATAATAAAAAAAATACCACTCTGTATAACTAATGGGTCTTTTACTTTGGAAATGAAGTATGATTTTCTATAAACATACAGGAATTGAATAAAAAACTAGAATAATACTGTAAACTGTAACTGAACGGACTGATGGTAAGCATTGTATCGTTTTATATCAGCACGTACTTCGCAGCTTCTGTGCAGAGCGATGTGCTACGATATGTACAAAAATGTATTTATTTTTTGTCCTGAAAAGGAATTTTAAATGCACGCTAATCTTACCAGCAAAGCGAAGCCACAGTGGCTGTAGCAGCATTCACACGCAAAAAATAGAGGGAAAAAACTTAGACTTACATCATGTAGGATGGCGGAGGAACTTACTTGGTTAATCTCATTTGTTAACTGAGAAAGAATCGTGACGCCGATAATGCAGTGCTCGACACTGTCCTGAAACCACAAGGGGAAAACAGCAACTTCAATCATGTACACAAATAAATGCATATATAAATTAAAAAAAACAGTAAAGCTAAATACGCAAGTGTGGAAAAAAAATTTGCCCGGCCTTGAAGAGATGCCAACACACACCATCACACACACCAGACTCACTCATCACTTCTTTGATTCTTTAGGATCACCTGAAATAAATCCTCAATAAATGTGACGTAAACCTTCCACTCGGGGTGAAGTTTATACCTGCAGGAATCTTGTGACGTCCACGATGACATTCCTGAAGACGTAATCCTCCTTCTGACAGTCGAACCAGCCGAGTTTAGTGATTCGGGCGTAGAGCTGAATCAGAGCCTGAGTGACAAACGCGGCGAGCTTCGGCCGCGTCGCCAGATAGTTCAACACGTAGTTACCTGATCCACACACACACACACACACACACACACACACACACACACACACACACACACACACACACACACACACAGTCAGAGATCTTTTATATATGGGTGGGAGAGAGAGTGAAGAGAGAAAAAAAAAAAGAGAATGAGAGAGACAAACTGATAGAAAAAGGAGAATGAGGAAAAAAGCCGGATTAAGATGCAGAAAGAGAGAGAATCTGTTTTTCGACTTTTAACTAAATGTGTCTGTACTCTTATTTTATATACATTTATTTATCATTACTATTTCTATACTTTTTTTTTTAGCTACTTACTCCCGTTATTTCTTGTAACTTTCATAATTTTTTCCCCGATTTTTCTCCCCCAATTTAGTCGTGTTTAATTCCTCCCCGCCACTAGGGGGCTCCCACATTAAGGCTACTACTACCATTCAGCCGGGAGGGCCGAAGACCATCACGTGTTTTCTCCGAACCACGCGACTTCAACTGACTGCTTCTTTTCGAACTGCTCGCTCACACGTCGTTGGTGTCAGGCGCCCCTGGCTGGCTGTGGAGCCGCGAATGTGGGAGCACCAGGTACCACTCGTCCCTCCCCTCCGAGAGAGCTCGGCCAATCAGCTCTCTCCAGATCTCCGGCTGCGAGAGGTTACATGGGAACCGAACCAGCGATCTCCGGATGATAGGGTGAGCACTTTACCACTCGGAGGCCTTTGTAACTTATTTTTAAGCTTTGGCAATATGAATGTGAATATTTCTCATGCCAATAAAGCACCTTTGAATCTTGAGAAAGATAAAACTAAATAAAGGGAGGTTTGGCAGATAGAGAGAGATGTAAACAAAGGAGAGAATCAGGCCAGTGGAGACAGAGGCCAAAGTGGGGCAGAGGGACAGAGACAGCGAGGATGAGAGACACAAGGACAAAGGCAAGACAGACAGAGAAAAGAGAGAAAGAAAGTGTGTGTGTGTGTGTGTGTGTGTGTGTCTTACGGATATCGATGCGCTGTTCCAGTGGCAGAGGGTTGCTTGTCCGAGACACCAGCTTGGAGAGACACGTAGCTGCTAACAGTTGAGAATAAGACGACTGCAGATGCCCAATCACACACACGTACACACACAATAAGAGGAATGTTAAACCAGACTCTCTTTTACTATTACAAATTAGACCATATTGCTAAAGAACATGCAGCAGTCTATATTTAAATGCCAAACTAGAAGACAATTTCAAAATAAACCTTTTTTTGACACTCTACACATTAATAAAGGCATCAGTGACTCACAGAAGGTGTAATATTTTACTCGAGTTTGAATCTAAAAATAGATCAGCGTGCGTGAGAAAACTAACACTCTCACACCCATGCATGGGTTTGTTTATTTATTTTTTTTGTTTTTTTTCGCTACATACAGCCAACAGCGTGATTCGGGTCCCGGCTAAACACCAGAGCAACAAACAACACGAAGGCTGCAATATTTATAAACTTGTCAGTAAGGTATGAATCAATAATCGATTAGTCTCATTAATAATTAATTATAACTCATGTAAACAATCCTACAGGCACATCTGCTCAAATTAAGCAGTGTGCTCAAGTAAAACCGGGACTTGTGATAAAATTTCTCATGAACGAAATCCAAATGATATTTACAGAAGACTTCAAGCGGGGCACGGTGATGAGACTGTGGCATCCGAATGGTGCAAATGTTTTAAAGAAGGTGATCGACGATCCCAGCCGAGGTGACTCGGAGCCCACTGCAGTCAACGAGTGGATGGTTGAAAAAGAATACTTGAAAAACGACACCAAAAATCAACACCACTGGCACATTACAGGAACTTGGCTGGGAGTTATTGGCACATCCCCCGTACAGTCCTGACCTCGCTCAAATCCATTTACACACGATTGGGACATTAAAGGAGTTCCTGGGAGGCCAGTGTTTCAAACGCAAGGCAGTCTGATCATGGCTCCGGCGTACTGAGAAAACTTTCTACCTTGATGGTATTATACAGAGAAATAAAGGGAGCTTTTAACTCATAAAACTGTTATTCAAAAGTCCCGGTTTGACTTGAACACCCCTCATAGTTATGCAGGTGAAATGAATTTAGCCCAACTTGTTTAAAGACATTAATTTAAAATAAATAAATAAATGAGGCCGCTAAAAATAAAGTCCGGTATAGTCCTGCCTAATCTGCAAGTTCGCCCTCTTGTGGTGTACAAGTTAATAGCCAGGCAAGCTACGGAGAAATATTACGCACAACATTATCGGTTATACATTTGTAATTAGTTAAGTTCTTAAACGCAATACACTGATTAATGAGAAATCATTAACAATGCTAGTTTTAATAACAGATTAATCTTTTGTTCAGCCGTGAAAACAGTGCCCTCTTTGAGGCAGCTTGTCTGCGGCGTGTGATGTAAAGAAACAACAATTATTACTGTGTTGGAGGGTTCGCTCCATAAATGATGCCTGCATTAAAAATAAAAATATTATGGGAACAGTAATCAAACAGGAATGTGCGTGTGACTGTAAGCACTCACGCTGCCTCTCTCCAGCAGCAGCTGGCATTTACTCAGACACTCTGGACTGTTGGTGAACTCGACGAGCGCTTTCTCAGCCTGCAGTCGCGTGCTCGTGTCTGTCGTCTCATACAGCTGCTTACACAGGATCTCTAGCTGGGCTAGGCTCTGAAACACACACACACACACGATGAATCTCCTTAGCTGGACAGTCAAACACACTTAGTGTACACAATCATCATCAGTTAACTCAATCGACTGTACGTTTTTTATAACACGACACTTCTGAATTCTCAAATCTGAGTAACTAAAAGTGTTGGTTACTTAAAGTAGCTCAAATCACAGGTAGGTTTTTGATAATGCACTCAAACGAACTCGTTATTGTTTCTATATTAACAGCTTATTCACAGAGGCTTTGACGACAGTCCAACCACATTAACCTAAAGTTAAGAATGTGTTAATTTACAAAGAAAATGGTGAAATTTCTGTGTGAAAGGTTGCATTACAGGTTTATTTATGGAAGCAGTCTCCATAAATCAATGGAACAGTTAGAAAACTTTTGAGGTCGCTCTAGAACAATAAATTGATTTTAAAAAATAAGTACAGTATGACATGTCATTACATGAACAAATACATTTCGATTACAGTAAGCTGTTGTAGTTTAAAAGAAATAAATACACTGCAAAAATGAAACTTTATCATTCATAATTTATTGAGTCAAATTCATATAATATTTCTTATTATAAGAAAACAGTAAATAAATTAAAAAAATCTAAAACACTTCTGATGGTAAATTTCATGCTCTGCTGGCAGATTATTTGGAACATTTTAAATGTTTATTTCTGAAAATAAGCCAAATTATTTGCCATTTGAATCTCAGACTTAATTGAAATGTTGCAAAATTTGTCCAGACATATGGCTAAATAATGGATGAAAAAGCTATTACATATAAATATTTTATATTTTATTAATTATCATTCATTAATTATGAATCATTATTTATATTTATACAAATATACGCATCACCGCACCGTCCCTAAAATATATATATATTTTTTTATTAATTTGAAATAAACACACACACACACACACATTATACATACATTACATAAAAAAAAAAGATAAATGGATACACGGGGTGGCGGCCAATACGTGAATAGTTTAGAGTGCGCCACCTGTAGGAGTATAAAAGAACTGCATAATTTACCACCTCAAATCCAAACACAATCTAATAATCTAAATTAAACACATTTGAATTGCAATACGTTCCTGAATCGATTATTTCCCCCGTATCTCTAGTGCATGAGAATTTTAGATGCTATATTACGTATGTTTTAGCATAATACTTCATGAAGAAATGTGAATTGACAAGTTTTAAATTTAAAGTATTATTACTTTTATGATATTTATCATAAGTTATATTTAACTTTATTGTTAATTAAAGTGTCAATAAAATTTGTTTATAAAAAATGTCGCTTCCTCACTACACCTGCTTCGTACCTTGACTTGTTTCTAGGAAAAATATTTTTATTTATTTTATTTTTTTACCTTGACCCAACAGAACCTGTTTGACTCTTACTTGACTACAGAATAACGCTGACCTCATATGATATTATATTAAATATGGCCCAATGGACATGACAGTAACAGATGACTCAGCATATTTCCTTGCCATTATCTTACACAAATTATTTTTAGAGTGTTGAGGTAAAAACACATTTCAGAACAAGCTCGATACTCTCATCTCTGGGTTCAGGATTATTCTTCAAGATACACATATAGATGGGTGAAATTTTAACAAAGTGGTTAAAACTTTGGCTCCTACTTGATTTTCTGCATGCTGCCATTTACGGCAAAAAAAAAAAAAGAATTTGTAATGGAAGTAATTGCGCTAAATCTTTGAAAAACAAATCTAAAAAGGAAAGCATTTTAATTAGTGCTCTGTATATCTCTTCCAAACTGAATGTTGATTCTGTTATATCCTGCGGGAAAAGAGAGGGGAAATTATATAATAAATTAATTATAAAATTAATAATAATAAAAAAAGAATAAAATAATAAAAAAATAAATACATTTAAAAAAAATTATATTTTTTATATATATATATA
>QMIH01000032.1:261716-283320 GCA_003987875.1 Clarias batrachus
ACACACACACACACATACATACACACACACACACATACATACACACACACACACACCAGGGTATCTGGAAAGGTCAATCAACTTAATCTGCATGTCTTTGGACTGTGGGAGGACACCAGAGAACCTAGAGGAAACCCATCAACCACAGTTTTAGACTGAGCTGCGAGCCATGAATGCTTTCAGGGAAGCAAACAGGAGAAAGCCCAAATAAACAAGATCAGGATTACAGCTTTAACACCTTAAAACAAAGTTTTTGTAGAGTGTCGACAGTGTGTGCAGACGTGCATCGTCATTACAAGTGTCATCTGCGTTTACTCTGAAGTTTAGGCTTCAGCTTTGCAATAGGCGTCTCACTGTAACGAGCGCTGTTGATTGTTGAACCCTTTTCCTGATAATGTTTCCACACTGGCCTTTGAGATGAGAATGCCAGGAGACATCAATGAAAGCAACAATTTTCCAGACTACCAGTTAATTTTTTCTCGGCCGGCGATCGAGAACGTTTCCGTTCCAAACTATGCCATTTACTCGGTCACGTGTCTCGTCACCAGTAACGATTCTCTTTAAAGAGTTTGAGAAACTTTACCCTTCCTTAGAGTATCGCTTCACATTTCGTTTGCAGATATCCAAACACTTTCTCTATACTGCGCCCAAAGTCTTTGATAAATAACAGCATCAGATACACCCTCAGACCACAAAAAGACAACCGCTCTTCTTTCATGCAAATCACACGTGAGGCATTCATTTTTGCTCGCACCGCAGTTACAAATGAACTGATGTAACACTTTCACACCTGCACAAGAGTAACTGGGGAGATGGTGGGATTGAACAGGAAAGCGCTGATACGACAGTGTGGCACTCAGAAGTTTCAATATAACTGGAGTGTGGACAATGTTTGATATAACGTATATACATGAATCAATGACAAAAGGCTGTCTCTTCAGAAATGAAAAAAGATGAATGTATCTTTCACTTGCTTGTATAGTTAATAATAATAATAATAATAATAATAATAATATATAAAGTTATAATACACTGAAGATACCAACACAGGGTTTAAACTTAAATACATTGAAGCTTCATGAATGAACTATAAATTATGCTTAATATTAGTAACTCTCCTATGCTTTATATCTCTCATTTCGCTTGCTCATTTCGAGCACACTTAACCCATACAGTAACTTCACATGAGGCTGATGCAAGGGTGCGATATAAAGAACTTAAGGAGGACCCTCGCATATAGATGTGTAAAGTCAAAGATAAGCGCACGCACAGCTGCGTGAGCAAGATAAGAGGCGCCTGCAAGCAGTTACTACGTTTGCAGTCCCACCAAAGCTGCAGACACATAAACCTGGGCATGGATGCTAACCTAGTGCAGTGCATTGTGGGATTTCACGACTGTCATGCTCTTAGAGTGCAAAATTGCCAAAAGGGGACTGTGTAATGAAAAGTGTGTGGTTTCGGATATCGAGACTAGAGCTGAGATAAAGTCCACAAACTTGACATTAAAATGCTTTAAACTACAGAGATGCTGAATTCTCCAATCTGATTGGTTGGAAAGGTATAGATTAGTGCAACTCTGACAGTGTTTACAAATGCAAAGTGAACCACTGGTTTATGTTAATGCACTCATTATCGTTTCTATAAGAACAGAATACATTATATACTCGTCACCATGGACTTGTACATCCCATGCAATTATCATTATTATTATTGCGGAATAAACAAGTTAAAAAGAAACAGGAACAGATTCAGCACTGTGAAATATAGTTTCATATTTATCATAGTTTTACTAGAGATAAGGGGGGGGGAATCGTTTCACTGATGTATCGCAATTCTTTAATATGTGGCAACTCCTGTATCGCCACAGTGACTTTTTGAAATTAATTTTTAATGTACGTATGCTGGTCATCTATAATCCTACAGGTGGCACACTCTAAACTATTCACACACTGGTGGGCAGCACAGTGTCCCGTGTGGTATGAGCAAATTTTTTGCCAAGTTCTTTAGGATTGGAACAAAATCTAAAGGGAAAAAAATATATAAATAATTGGTATATTTATAAAATTGTGGTGAAATAGTGTGACTGTATCAGCCAGTGAGTCCCTTTCCTAATCATTACACACTTTTCATATATAATAATAATAATTTTTGGTGCAACCACATCGAGTCGAGCACATTTCATAAGTAAAACCTTTATAAAGGGCTGCTCATTCTGATTAAAAATAAATAAATAAAAATCACATTTCGGTATGTATTGCAATTTTTTAATTTTCACTATTAAAACATACAATTTTTATTAAAACGTCCATCTAAGCTAACAGCAAATAACAGCACAAATTCTCATTGAGAGGATGTACATTTATTCTACAACTCCAAACTGTTTTAAAAATATTATATAATAATATATAATACTTTATATTATTGACAATTTCAACATAAATTCTCTACTTTATGTATATTATTTATAATAAATTGCAGCCATTTCAGATTAAATAATCATACAGGTCCAAATTGAGACTTTCATGTAACTAATTGTGCAGCACTATTTTTATATTTCTCTCATACCTTCATAAAGCTTCATTAATACATAATAATTATGTAATAAAGGGTCAAATAAGAATATAATGAGGTAAGAGACTTAACTGAAAGTACTTTTGTCCCCCCCACAAGATTTATCCCTAATTTATACATGACTGTTTGCTAGGGACGGGAATGACCAAGGACCACCCGATACAATATTATCATTACCATACCTACAGGTATGTAGGTGCCGATTCCTTTTTTGAATTATGATTCTGTAAGTATAAAACATAGATAAATACAGCAATTTGATATTATTTTTAGTCATTATTACTTTGTTACAATTCTAAAGGAACTTTAATAATTTTCTCCAACCACACAGTACGCTATGCTGCGTCAATAGTTTACAGCATGCCACCTGCAGGATTATAGAGGAATAGCAACATTTTACCACCTCAATCTACAAACTACAATCATGCACAATTTCAAAGTTTCCTTTTAAAAATGCAGATTTGGGAGACACTGTTCTGACAAAAGAATTACCACACAAAAGGATCTCAATACATTACTGAATAAATTTCCCCCGAATCTCTACCGTTTGTTCCCCTATCAAAACAACAGATACCACCAGAGGAGGGCTGAAGCCTAACAGGTGCTTCCTCCGAGTCACATGAAGCGAGCAAACTGAAGCTTCTCAAACTGCATCACAGTGAAGTGTAACAGCGTAACAACTCGCGCTATCCACCTATTTCCTCATGCATGAGCTCACAGAGGTCCCTGATTGGTTGTTGTCACTAACTATTTGGAATACATTTGAATACAAAATGGTTGTTTAATACTTAAATATCACAGTTTGAAACAAGACGTTGAAATAATTACAATTTCTCTTTATTATTTTCAACAAATCATACCATCCCAACAACAAATGAACCAAGTGACTCATGTATAATGCTTTATTCAGCATCCTTCCCTCCTACAGCCTGAACAGACTGAGATGTTCACAAATTCAAGTCAAATACAGTTCAAGGTTCAGCTGGATGAAGTCATTACAAAGTGAAAGTACTTGCTACAAAAGGCTAATACGGGTTTCACAGAAGGTTCTGCAAATCGTTAACGTTATGATTACACCTTAGAATCTGGCAGCGTTTTTATAAAAAGGTGGATGAATGATTTACTTAAGTAATAAGTCTAGTGTCAATGAGGCCGGTAAAGGAAAAGGGAAGAAGCAGAATACACAGGACATCATGAAAAAAAATGTTTTTCACATTTGTCGCATACATGGTTGTACAAGTACTACAATAGTGAAATGCAATATGAACAAACTCCAGACTGTAAACCCACCCCGCCAACCCACAAAAAAAAAGAGAGGGTTATGTATGTATGTACAAAATATAAATAAAAGAGTAAGGACAAATTAAATAAATTTTATGCAATATGGTATAAATATTAAATTATAAATCCTTTGTGTAAAAAGTGTATAAAAGTTTAAGGGATAAGGAATAAAAAACAAATAATCAGAAAAACCTAGAAATAAATTCATATTGTTATACATGACTGCTATCTGACTATAGACATGTTGGAAATCATTCAAAAGTTTCAGGTGTGCAAGAACACGGCCAAACGTGTACCGAAAGAGACTAGGATACGAAAGGAATAATCCATTACATGTCCGCATCTCTCACACACGGGCAGTAACAGCACTGTAGCACTAGCTTACCGGACACAACCCGACTTCATTCATGCCAGCTCCTAGTTCTGGGAAATACAACATCCAGATTGTGTTGGTACTTTTCACATCACCTCAATTCAGCGAGTCAGGAAGATGAACGGATCAGTACGGGTCACTGCCACACACCGTGTCCATTCTCTCATTCGTCAGTTGAGATTCCGTCAAACAGGTTTAACGTTATTAGTTTCTGTTAGCATTCAAAAATATTTCTTCAGAAACACACTGACGCAACTTTACTCTTCTTCAACTTTAACGCATTTTCAAATTCCACAGTCTTCCCTGATTTTTTTTTTTTTATATATATAGTAAAACAATGCTGATGGGATCCAAAATTTGCAAATGCACTTGACAATACTGTTCTTGAAAGAACTATTCCAGAACAGCTGATGTTGTTTTTGTTGTTTAATTACCTAATGCCATGCATGTTATTTTATATTTTTGAGAGAATCCAGCATTGTTCTAGAATGTAGAAAATGAATCCAAACGCAAACAATCTTTATTAGCACACTGATTTGTCCAATCGTCTTTGAAGGTTCGTTTTTCATAGTCTACATTTCTGTAGAGTCCATGTGTCCAAACTTTTGACTGATACTTTTTGACTGGTAATCTGCCACGTTTTCCCCCCTTGAGGTAAAAGAAAAACAAAAACGCGGGCACAGCATGGCATTCTCCAAAATAAGGAACGTAGACTATGAAAAACGAACCTTCAAAATGAATGGACAAATCAATGTATGTTTATTCTTCCAGCTTGTCTTATACATTGCGAAACCGTAGCGATAATTAAAATCAGTGATGTGAAGCGACGCTATGAGATAAAACACGGGTCGTTAGAACAAACTTATCCGCAGCAGTCCGAGGCGTGGGCGTGTAAAATACCTGAACTGAGAACTCAGGATGACAGAGCAACCAGAGTCCTTTCACATTCAATCACAGCCCAGCAGTGTGCAAATAAAGGTTCACTAAAGATTGATTAAACATTGTTTGGGTACAAAATACAGAGTACAAGTATACAGACAATCAAACTAACAAACTGTCCACATGTTTAAAGTAGTTACGGTAATTTAGTGAAACTGAAAAATTGTCCCAACCCTAACATTTAGGCAGAGACGCAAACGGAGGAGAGACATTTTAGTAACACTGAGTGACACAGAGCTCATAAATGATATGTTTAGAAACAAAAATTAAATACTTTTTTTTCTCTCTCTCTCTCCCTCAACACATCATGTGTGCTATGTAACTGCTTTATTAACGAAAATTTCACATGCTGTCTCCCCAGCAGACATTACACTTTTTTAGTAACAGCAAACGTGCAGCTTTGAAACGGTGACAGAGCCGACAATGTCTGTAATAATAAATAAAATGTCTCTCTTACAGCACCAAAGTTCATGCACAGATTCATACATGCTGCGCAGAGTGAAGCCAACAACAAAAAAAAGCCGCGTTCATGAAGTAATGGCCATCATCCATAGCACACTCATTAAAATACTCAAATTTTAAATATACATTTTACAAACTGTATGTATATATAATTACATTGAGTGTACACAACTGTTTTATTCTAGATTCTCTGTTATAAGCAGCATTTCATCACTTCATTAACACGGCGTATCCTCATATTTCACACTCGTCAGGGGTACAGGCGGCAAACTGACAGGTGGTAGTGATGCCTTCACAAATTGCCATCCACTCATTCTTTAACTTTAGAGGTAAGAGTAAAGCAGAATTCAGCTTTAATTATTCCCGGCTCCGCAAAGAAAAAGGCCCTCATCCTCTCTCCAGTTTTCTTTTCTTTTCAAAGTAATTTAAATCAGATTATGACTCCTACACAGCTCTTCCATAGGGGTTTGAAACAGTTTGATTAGTCTGATTAGGATAACGGCATGCAGCCGAGTCACAAATCTATAAGTTTTGTCTGTGTGCATAAAGCTTTAGAACAATTGCCGCTGATTTCACAATTTCTTTTTCCACCGTTTTAAACTGTAAAAAACTGTCAAAACTACAACTCCCACATACTTTTACGGCTCTCAGTGTCGTAAAAAGTGACACTTGTCTTGGCGCAGTCCTACATACTCCCCCCTGAAAAAAAAAAAAGGAATAGGAATCTTCATAACTTTTATGTACTACTCTGAGATAAAAATATTTTCAATCCTGAATAAACTTCCTAGGAGTGATTTTGAGACGCTAAGTAAATACGGGCACTGAATCCTAGGATGAACATAAAATTCATTTTATTGCCCGGGTCTTCTTAAATCTTGATTCAGTACCCCAGCTCTAGAGGAAGTAAATTGAGTGATTTATTCCATCAGATCTGTAGATTTTAAATAGTGATCTATAACGCGCAATTGGTTATTTTTACACCAAGTCACATGATCAAACTGGACATAACGGCAGAAAGAATCTGTGAACAGGTCTGATCAAATTGTTTAACTTACCAGAGGAGGTGAATGAATAAAAAGAAAGTTGTCCGTTTTATATTATATTAGCAAATCCTCGCCATATACAGCACTTCAAATGATTACTTTGGTATTTTTAGGCTGTGGTAAAAGTCGTTCAGTGTCACCGATTACTGTGAAATTATGGCATCTGGTTGTAATGTAAAAAAAAGGCTGTAGTAAAATTCCTACTTACTTACACACTATGGGCAATTTGGGAACGCCAATTAGCCTAATCTGCATGCCTTTGGATGGTGAGAGGAAACCGGAGCACCCGGAGGAAACCCACCAAGCATGGGAAGAACATTCAAAAACATGCACACAGACCCGTGACAAGAATCAAACCCGGATCCTGGAGGTGCGAGGCGACAGTGATGACCCCTATGCCTCCGGACCCCCAGATATTCTAATTAAAGTAGAAACCGAACGCAGAGAGTGGTACCCACTATGCCACCAAATTAGTATAGACAACCAAAAATAAATAAAGAAAAACAAAGGTTTATAGATGATAAACAGAAACACTGTATAACTTATAAGAATTATAAATTAGGGGGAAAAAATGAGATGATTAACTTTATAAACCAGGAAAAACAGTGTGGAATGGGAACACTTTGAAACACCTACTTCCCACAAATCACCTACTTGCTTACTGGTGGTCAGAAGTCATGCTAATCATGCTAATATTCACTTCACAATACAGTTCATAGCAGCAAACAAGCTAATAATCTAAATAAAGTATTAAACAAACAAATACAAACATTCTGCACAACTTAAAGGTAATTTGCACATGGACGTTATATCAAACATAGTAATACAATTTGTGCAACACGAGTAACGTAAATAAAATCAGTTTAGCTTGCTGCTAGGCTATTTAATTTAAGTATCATGTTAGCCAACTAGCTAGCCGGTTTCGTTTTGTTTTGCAGTGGATAATAATGCAATTATTAAATGCAACGAGTTCCTGTAACGAATATATGAGAGTTATGTAACATGTTGAAAAGAATATTACGTTAAAACACGGAATATATTTGTTTCTTTAATAGGGGGTGTGTTATTTTATAAGTCGCGCGGGAGAATTTGGCTACACACGCTAATGCTAACGGTGCTTGATGCTAGAAGGCTAAATTAGGCTAAAAGCTACCTAGCATTAAGGTGAAGTTTGCTAGCAATACATTAGCAGATGATATTAGAGAAAGTGTGTCATTTTATATGTGTATATACACGTTTTGCTAAAAAAAAAATACAATTACATAAAGGAAGAACAAAAAAAGACTATTAGACGTTTGTGCAGACGCAGGGCGTTCCCTTAAGTCTATTTCTCGAATTTAAAAAACTAATATACATAATGGATATCCACTTATCTGGGATACTAAACTATTAAACATGGGTATTTTTAATCGGAAATATTTATTTTAAAAAATGCATACAATGCGTGATGTAAGAGACATCATAGCGTTTTTTTTTAACTATTGCACAGTATTGCACTACAACCAGCCTTGTTTACAGTGAGCTTGATAGGAAAAAAATATATCATTTATTGAAAAATAAAAAACTAAATTGCACTAAAAAGATCCCCAATCTGTTACACGATAATACTACTATACCTGCATATAATGCGTACAATTCATTCAATGCTAACTGCTTAATAATTGTGCATCTAAACTCAATATTTGTATCAAACTTGTCGTACACAGAGGTTAATGATGTGCTAAAATAATTGCCCAGGATGCAGGATGTCAAAACAAACGCTATTAGATTCCCTCAAAGCACATGCATGCATATTGTAAGCAAATAAATCAACTATTGCATAGCTTAACACCTAGGAACACACGCATATAAATACACACAGGCAAATCAACATGATGACAGGCCACAAGTCAACAACACACTGATCATCGCATCGAATAAACCACGCCGCTCGGTCCGTCATCGTTTTACGTAACCTTCTTAAATCGCTCAATAAAAAAAAATAATAATAAATCATAACCCCAAGGCCAGCCCTAACCCGCGACCATGCTGAACGAACATGAATATTCCCTGCTTGTACAATAACAAAATATAAAGCTTTGCTTACCTGCACATGATCCGCCATTTTGCTCCATTCATGCTCCTCTCACTCTCCCTGCGTGCATATGGCTACGTACAACACAGCACGTACGCTACTAGCGTAGAGCATGAAGAATCTGCAGCGGCGTCCACATCCTGCGTAAGTACAGCGAGCGCGTAACTCGCGCGCAGACTCCGTTTAGTCTGCCGCACACGTCAAAAGCGCTTCCATATTGGATAGGGCAAGAATCCGGGTCGGTATGGCAAGTATAGCCTTGGCCAAAAGTTTTGAAAATGACACAAACATTAATTTTCACAAAGTCTGCTGCTGCAGTGTTTTAAGATCATTATGTCAGATGTTTCTATGGTATACTGAAGTATAATTACAAGCATTTCGTAAGTGTCAGAGGCTGCAATGTTGATTCCTCTGTTTGAGAACCTCTGTAATTCACTCTGGGATGCTGTCAATAAACTTGTAAAATCAATGCTAGGAGTTTGTCAGAATTTTTGGGGTTTTTTGTTTGTCCACCTATTGAGGATTTATTACAAGTTCTCAATGGAATTAAGGTCGGGGGAGTTTCCTGAACCCAAAATTTCTATGTTTTTTTTTTTTTTTCCCAAGAGCCACTTAGTTATATTTTTTCCTCATGGCAAGGTGCTCCATCATGCTGAAAAAGGCATTGTTCATCACTGTTCTTGTATTTTGGGGAGAAGTTGCTCTCAGAGGATATTTTTGTACAATTCTTTATTCATGGCTGTGTTCTTAGGCAACATAGAGAGTGAGCCCACTCCCTTGGCTCACAGATGAATGTTCTCTGCTTTATTTTTGCCATGACACAGGACTGATCGTAGCGCTCACCTTTTCTTTTTCGGGCAAGCTTTTTTCCAGATGCCCCAAAAAAATCATAAATGGGATTCATCAGAGAAAAATTACTTTACCCCAACAGTACAATCCCTCTACCTTTTGCAGAATACCAGTCTAGAACTGACTTCTTTGCTGCCCTTTTTAAATGTATGATGGTGAGCGCTTCCATCAGTCTTGTGTCATCAACAACTTCTCCCAACCACCAAAGAGCAGTTTGGTCACAAACAATGCCTTTTCTTAGCATGATGGAGCTCCTTCCCATAAGAAGAATATATAACTAAGTGCCTAAGGGAACAAAAAACCCAGGAAACTCCGCAGACCTTAGTCCCATTGAGAACTTGTAATAAATCCTCAAGAGGTGGGCAAATAAACAAACAAACAAAAAACAAATTTTGACAAACTCCAAGCATTGATTACGCAAGAATTGGCTGCCATCACTCAGGATGTGACCCAGAAGTTGATTGATAACATGCCTGGGTAAATTGCAGAGGTCTTGAAAAAAAAGAAGGGTCAACACTGCAAATACTGGCTCATTAAAAGCACTTAATGTAATTATCAGTAAAAGCCTTTGACATTTATGAAAGGCTTGTACTGTAATTATACTTCAGTATAACATAGTAACATCTGACAAAAAAGACCTAAAAACACTGAAACAGCAAACTTGAAAATTAATATTTGTGTCACTCACAAAACTTTCAGCCATGGCAAAATATTTGGCCAAACCTGTTAGTTATTGAATTCAGGTTTACAGTCATGCTCCTTTTCTCCAGTGATGGGCAATCGTATTGATTCAGCATGCCAAACTTAGTGGAAAATGCTATGCTTCGAATATTGTGGCAACAGTTTGGGGAAGGCCCTTTTCTCTTCCAAAATGACTGTGCCCCAGTGCACAAAGCAAGCACTATAAAGACTTGGTTTGATGAGTTCAGTGTGGAAGAACATCCCTGGCCTTTTCATCCAACATCAGTGCCTGACCTTATAAATGTTCTACAGTATAAATGGGCACAAATTCCCACAGAAAACTTCAAAATCATGTGGACAGCCTTCCAAGAAGAGTAGAAGCTCTTATACTGTAGGTGCAAAAGGTGGATCAACTCCATATTGAAGCATACAGTATGTATTTGGATACAGTGTCATTGCAAGTTCTAACCAAAAAGTGTCTTGAATATATATATTTTTTTTTTTACCATATAATTGGTAGCACTGTGACCTTGCACCTACAGGGTCCACGTTTGATTCCCACCTCAGATACAGTATGTGCTAGTGAAGGTTGCATGTTCTCCCCATGTCTGCTGGGTTTCCTCCAGGTACTGCCGTTTCCTCCTACAGTCCAAAGACATGCAGTTTAGGCCAATTGGCGTTCCCAAATTGTCCATAGTGTCTATGTGTTAAAGTGTGTGGGCATGTGATGGACTGGCACCCCATTCAGGGTGTAGTTTGCATGTTCTCCCAGTGCATGGAGGGTTTCCTTTCACAGTCCAAAGACATGCAGATTATGTTAATTCGTGTTCCCAAATTGCCCGTAGTGTGTGCGTGTGTGTACCCTGCGATGGATTGACAGCCTGTCAGTATTTCAAGGGCAGGGACAACCTGTAAACTGGTGACAGGGTCATCGACACTGCAAGCTCAATGATGCATGTGCGGAGTGAAGGCTAGTCTGTCTTTTCTGTTTCCACAAAAAGATTTACTGCACAACAGATTTCTGCCAAAGTGAATGCTGGCTCTGGTAGAAAGGTGTCACAAAACCCAGTGCATCATAGCTTGCTGTGCAGCCACAGACTAGTCAGAGAGCCCATGCTGACCCTGTCAACTGCAGAAAGCAACCACAACTGGCATGAGAGCATCACAACTGGAACATGGATAAATAAAAGATGTTGGCTTGGTCTAATGAATCAAAAATGTTTTTTTTTTTTTTTTTGTATCATGTTGATGCGTGTGCTAAACGTACCTGAGAAAGAGATGTGTCATGGGAAGAAGATAAGAAAATGAGGGCGGTGTGAGCATCCAAATTAAACCTTTCCAAAACCCTTGCATTCATGTAAATGTTATTGACATGTACCACCTACCCACACCTATTCCTCTTCATGGCAACAGTATACTCTTATGGTATTTTCCTCTTTCAGCAAAAAAACAAAGAGTTCAATTTGTTGACTTGGCCTTAAGCTCAATCTTATTGAGCATTTTTTGATGTTCTGGACAAACAAGTCTGATTTATGGAGACCCCACCTCAAAATTTAGAGCTTGCTAGGATCTGCTGCTACTGTCTTGGTGTCAGATACCACAGCACACCTTTAGAGGTCTCATGGAATCCATGCTTTGAGGGGCCAGAGCTGTTTTGGCTGCACAAGGAGGACTGCACAAGGTTGTGTGCACTCTATGTTCTACTGCGTTCCTAATGTCTCATTTGAGCAAAACATTTTGGCTGAATAAGGATAGAATGCATCCTCATCAGATGTCTTCTTGTAAGGTACGTCTTCTGGGATATGTCTCTATCAACTTTGCACATATGGATGCTGATACTAAGCTTTGACTGGGCCATTTTTAACATTTTCATGTTCTGGATCATATTAGTGTAGTATTAGTCAATTTGTTGGATGGTGAACCTCTGCCCCAGTCTAAATTCTCTTGCAGATTAGAATCAGTTTTTTTTCCCCTAAGATTTCCCTGTACGTTTCCTGCTCTCTGCTCATTCTCACTGCCTGGCAGTGTTTTGTTTTAGGTCAACAGTAGTGCTGTGTGTCACGGTCAAAAAGTTTACTTTTGTTTCCCTTCGAACATTTTTTTTTCTATTTTTGATGAGTCTCCAACATGGGTCTTGGAAAACCCATGGCCTTTCTCTTCTCACCACTCTCTGGGCTGTGATTGTTTTGTGAAAAATTTGGATGGATCTCTCTAGCTCCAACAGAGTCACACTTGGCTGCTTGGCCACTTCTCTGACTAATATCACAATATCTTTTTATATATATCTTACATGCTCACTAAGTTCTTTATATCATTATACACAACTGTGTATCTATTGTATACAGACGAATGTGTTTAAAGCTGTTCTGCATAATATTATAATGTTTTCTAATATTTTTATAACTACAACCTGATACTGATACTTCCCTAGACCTTTGCTTGTATTTGCTTTTTTAAACTTCCTTTGTCTTCATGGTAATATTTGGTCATGTACATTGATCAATTATATACCAGTAAACTTGTGACATGATCAAGGACCCATGCCAGCGCGGACCAAAGGCCAGCCCATCCGTTCAAACCCCACAGAAAATCCAATGCAGCACAAAAAGTAAAGTAAAGAAAAAAGTTCATGCTGGTCACAGTAGTAAGCCACCAGAACACCCAGTGTACCACAGACTGCTGCATATAGAGAAAAATCCCAAGGCTGCCAAAGATGGCCTCCAAATTCCTTATAGCCTAATCCGGGTTAGCAACAATAGGATGTGCTGGAAAAACAAATACCCCATAATCTAAAGTGGAACCCAAAACCTAGATGGTTTTAATGTTAATGTTTTAGTGTTATTGCTGATTGGTGTATATATTGAGATCACAAACCCTTTATTTGCATGGAATTTGACTTTGACTAGGACCTGGATGCAACACAGATTTAATTTTGGGGGTTGTAGAAAAACGTACAAATAAAATTGCACATGTTATATTTATTTTGCCCTACTTTTATGGCATGATTTGCGTACAATATATGACAAAATCCTCAATAACTCAGTTTCAGGTTAAACCACCACAAAATGGGAAAAAAGCCAAACTCCCTACCCATTCCCTTTCTCTCTCTCTCTCTCTCTCTCTCTGTAATGCCCATTTCAGACGCAGGAGTGCAGTGTTTCTCCATGGCAGCACTTTGACTTCAGCACTGTATAATTTATTTAATCACCGACACAGAGCATCATTTCCTCAGAGATCATTTCTCCGAGCTCTCTGACCAATTTGTATGCAATTTTCACCGAGCAGGTTCCCTTAAGCACCTGTAATCTAACAGCACTGTTTCCAATTAGAGTTCCCAAACTGTTTTATTTCCCTGTATTTTATTTAATCTTCCTCCTATAGTATATGTTATTTCTCTTTATGCTTCTCTCGCTTACATTTTAGATTCCGTCTTCCATTTTTGCCACTGTCGCCCTTTATAACGAAAAAAAAAAAAAGAATAATAATCTCACTTTGTTTGCTGAGATGAAATATACAGGGTGGGCCAATATATAATGTACAGTTACTTCATTCTCTGCTTCACCTTCACAATCACGTTTTGGATATAAAAAATATTAAGAATTATCTTTAAGAATATTATTATCAAGAAGGTGGACTCTTTGAGCACTTGAGAAATTAAATGTTCAATGTAAAATGTCTAATATGTAATTATAATATATGTAAATATAAGTCTAAATTTCTAATAAAATTTACTATAAAGTATTATAAAGTGTTAACTGTAACCCTAATTTTGGCCCACCCTGTATAACTAAATGATACAAATATCTTTAGCGTCAATTTTACATCAATGGACCGAATATTCCCTTTTAAACATAAAGGACAATCGATATCACAATATCTTTTTATCATATTCTGTGGCACCAACAACAGTTAAAAGCTAATGCCCTATCAATCGAAAACTGTAATCTTGAGACTGCAATAAAAAAAAAGAATATCAAAAACCTTAAAATGAGATATCTTATTTATCCATCATCCCCTTCTTCAACCATTCACCAAAAAAATTAGCAAGCTAACCTCAAGAATAGTTAATAAAGTATACTGTACGTCCTGAAAATTGTTTGCTGAGGCGCTGTTTGAACACAATTAGCGCCTTTAATGCCTAAAAGAGACTTTATTACCTAAGAAATCTAAGTGTAAAAAGCACCGACTGCATATCATCAGGCTAAGGCTAATTTAGACAAGCTAGTTACCAATTTGGAGACTATTTACTTCCTTTGCTTGTGCGAAACGAAAGAATGTTTTGGTTGAGTGACTGCATTTGAGGTACAGGGGAAATTGTCTGCATTTAATTTTAGTTGCTCTAAATGTTGCTATAGAACTTCGGCTCTGCCTCGTCATAGGCTCTTGCGGAAAAGATCTTTGCTATGATTCTCGGCAAATTCTTAAAGCTATGCTTTTATTTTTGTCTATAAACCATAGGGAAGGAAGTCATGCACTGAAAATAAGCTCTATTAAAGCCAGCAAATCAGTCGCAGCTCATGTAAGCCACACATCCTCTGCAAGTGACAGATATCATCAGTTGAGTCAAAGTCGAAAAGACAGTTCAGAAAACAAAAATTAAATAAATAGCAGCTACTTTAGTTATGCCACATGTAGTGATATAAATGAACATTCCACTACAGGTAAGGTTTACGTGAGCATAAATAAGGTTTCCTACAAAGAAAAGAAACGTTTTGTCTGTACATTGGTCAGAACTCGCTCTTTCAATGATATCTTTACGTTTTATACATTGTTGGGCCCGAAACCAGTCTCTGAAAACATTCTGTCTGTCGGTCTGTCGTGTCAGTCCAGGCAGATTTTGTCACAGCATCATGCAAAACTGGCTGGACAGAATTTAATAAAACCTTTGCAGTACTTAGATATCTGCCTGAAGTTTAATCTGCACCATAATGAAATCAAAATGTTGAGTAAAAGCAACTTGTTAAGTTAAGTTAAGCAACTTGCTCAATGGAAATAAACACCTGAACCAATAGATATTAATTAATGTTAAACTGATTAGTGGGATTATAGTAGTTCATATTTTACTGCTGAAATAACATTGCTGAAGTGGAAAAAGTGAATTTTAATGCACTGAAGTAATTTTAAGACAAAACTTAATCTTTATCAGATTTTTCAATTTCTCACCTGTGATTCACTCTTGGATTACCAGACAGGGATTGTATTTGGCTGGTGTTGAAAAAAGTAAAACTTAGCGTAAGCAAGGCGTAAGATACTTAACCTTACTTAAAAAAGGTTAAACAGGGGTGGGCAAACTTTTTGATTCATGGGCCACATTGAGTTCTAACATTTGACAAAGGGGCCGGAACAGGAGCAGATAGATGGCATGCTTTGGTCAAAGGGTCAGAGGGTAAAGTGCAAACGTGGAGTAATAGGCCTACGCTTCACCTCAACAAAGCCAATATATCTAGAGTGCGCCATCTCTTGAAACATCAGAATTACAGGGGAAATAAAACATTAACAAGGTTAATTTATTAAATTTTTTCAAGTTTGGCGGGCCGGATCAAAACGTTAAACGGGCCGCATGTGGCCCCCGGGCCGTAGTTTGCCCATGCATGGGTTAAACAATACTTAAGCATTTCACTTCTTTGAAAGAAAGACAAACAGACGTGTCCGTAGGCTACAACCTGAAATATTAATATCACTGAGTACATTAAAGCTTATTTTTAGCTTTAACCTTTTAACTATTTTCTCATCAACAACAAGTAATTAGGAAATTGAAACAGGTTTCATTCTCATTGCTGTACAAAAGTTTGTGGAAATTCTTTCATTTTCATGTTTAAGGGTGTGGATAAAATGTTTTATTTTGTAACAGACCTATACACTCACTTACTCATCGTCTATACAGTTTTATCCTGTATTGAGGGTCATGGGTGGGCCTATCCCACTGTAGAGCACGAGGTGGGGGACACCATGGATGGGGTGCCATGCCATTGAAAGGCATCACCAGTGTGGGTCGAGTGAAGGCATAGAGTACATGTAAGCTAGGCTCAAATTTTAAATATAATAAATAACCATAATAAATGATAAATATTGCAAAACAGTGTCAACGTTAAAAGAAGCCAGTTTGATAGATGCCTTTAGATTTATAATAAATAAAGCAGAGTTATAATAAATAAATAAATAAATAAATAAATAAATAAATAAAACCGCAAGCCAGGATCCTGAAAGATTCCTTTGCTGTAAGGACTAGTATCAAATATAAACTCATTAAACTTCTTTTAATAGAATTGCTAATTTATCATTGCACACATAAAAGCATCATTTATTATTTAAAATGTGTATTGCATTTATTTTTTAGCCTCATGTGTACTGACTTGAAAGCTAATTAGAATTACAGCTTCTTTTTTTCCTTCCAATTTGGTATTTTGCAAGTTCCTTCCCACTATCTAACACTTAGCAGATGACAACTACAAACCGGCGGTGAAGGTTAACACATGCTTTGTCAAAATACGTGACTCCAACCACCACATGTTTTTAACAGCTTCTTACACTGTATTACAGGGCAGCTCATCTCACTCAATAGACGGTGCTATCTGTCCTCCGTTACAGTATATACATGAGCTCACATTTTTTATAATTAATTACCTAGAGGGACTTAAGTGGGGGCACGGTGGTGTAGTGGTTAGCACTGTCACCTTGCACCGCCAGGGTCCCCGGCCAGGCTCGATTCCCGTCTCTGTGTGCATGGAGTTTGCATGTTCTCCCCGTGCCGGTGGGTTTCCTCCGGGTACTCCGGTTTCCTCCCACAGTCCAAAGACATGTAGGTTAGGTTAATTGGCGTTCCCAAATTGCCCATAGTATGTAAATTAGTGAGTGTATATGTGTGTATGTCTGTGTTCCCTGCGATGGATTGGCACTCTGTCCAGGGTGTACCCTGCCATGTGCCCATATTCTCCTGGGATAGGCTCCAGGCCACCCGTGACCCTGAATACAGGATTAAGCGGTATAGATGATGAGTGAGTGAGTGAGTGAATGAGAGTGCCTTAAAGATGAGCTTTGAGGTCATAAAATACATCCTGATTACAGGTCGTCCCCGACTTATGAAAGAGTTCTGTTCTGGGAGCACGTCCGCGAGGCCAATTTGTTTTTAAGTCCAACAAAGTTAGTCTTATATGCTCTTGACATGAATATACAAGATAAAGCATATCAATCCACTTGACTAAATCTGCCCAATTTCCCCACCCTGAGAGAACGTGGGGCGAGTCAGATGCCCTTGATGCCCGTGACCAGTCAAAGAGATATTCATGATTAGCATCACTGTAGAAAGTAATGCCAGCCCTCATGTCCAAGCAATTCTGCTCTCTTGTGTCCCATGCCAAATACTGGATATGTATATTTTAACTTACATACTTACATAGGACAAATGCAAGTTTTACTTAAAAAACAAACAAACTCATATTTCCCATTTCATGTCCTCATGAAATCTTTACGTTTTGGTTATCCAACATTTGCACGCATGTAAATAACATGCATGCTTTAAAAATGCTGCAGCAGTACAGCTCATGTTTTATTAAGAAACCACTTATTGACGAGTCCTCTACAGACCGCATCAGCCACCTCAAAAGGTGTCACATGTCTTTTTTTGTACCATATCAGCTTCTGCATGTGAGAAAAAAAGAATTGCACACTGGGCACAGTCCAAAATCTGCCCTGAATAATATCAATCATTCAACATGACATGTGATCTTTAGCGGACACTGTGCTCTTCTGATCTCTCTCACTCATTCTCATCCTGTGCAGGGTTGGACTGGAGCCTATCCCGGGGGACTTGGGGCACGAGGTGCAGCACACCCTTAATGGCAGCTGATGCTGCATGTCTTTTTACTGTAAGAATGAAACTGAAGTACCCAGAGGAAAATAAACATTCTGGTTTATGGTTGCACTCTCTGGTTTAGACATTCTGGTTTTATGTTCACATACGGACTACTTTCGCACTACTGCACTTTAAAGATGGACAATGTCACCTGCACATTGCACCTTCCATACTTAATCAGTTCTTACTTTCTTACAGTCTTATATTTTTACGTACTTTACATATTTATACTTTACATTTTGTTTAATTCTATTTTATTTTATTGTAATACATTTTTTTATTCTTTCCTATTAGCATTTAGCCTTCTTACTTCCTTTTTTCTTTTCAAGACAAGGTTGTTTAAGCATTTCACTGCATATCATACTGTGTACGGTTGTGTATGTGACAAATAAAAAATTGAATTTGAATTTGAATCGGACATTTGAATTTGAAGTGACATTGCTAACCACTATGCCACCTACTTACATTACCTCGATTTTAAAATGTAGAGTAATGATCCTCCAGAAACCTTTATGTTTCTTGCTGTATTTTAGAATTTCAGCAAATTACTAGACATTAATGTATAGTATAGTACAATAGTAAGCACAGTGTCTTTCTGTTACTCCTTTTCATACAGACTGAATTATTTTTCATTCGATAATTAATAATATCATTCTTATTATTTTCAAAATAAAACTGTAGCAATGTTTTTCACAAAAGCGAACAGCCCCTGTTTAGTGCCTGGTGGCATTGGGGCAGGGGACGAAGTTACAATTTGTGTCTGAATAGAAATGTCTTCGAGTTTGTGTCAATTCCAATCTATCATTCAAACCACTGGTTAAGAGAGTTTGTAATCGAGTCAAATTTCATCTTTCTAATTTCTGTTTTCTAAGGCCGATATTTTGCATACAGGCAAAAACCTACATATATACAGTACAGTATTAGGATATTGGTACTGTACATATTAAGTACTGTTTAACTACCTGCTCATGTGCAAAGTCTTCTACATTGAAACCATTGGGTCTCTGTATAAGCAAACGTTGAAAATATTTGACGGAAAACTGCCATATCACCGTGCACAGACGTAGAATGATTACTTCTGTAAATGTGTGTTTAATGTTTAAGATTATCCATGGGCTGTCTATCCAAGGGGACTTTTCACATTCAGTCACTTTCTGTTAAAGAGCACACAAATGGAACTCTGTCCCAGTGAGTATTCCAGAACTGGATTCATACGGCATGTTCAAAATTAATCTGAAGAATTGGTCTGAAGTACAATCAGACTTGTAAAAAGTAACTTATTTAATGTAGCCTGACCTTGCTTTCTTCCTGTCTCTGCCATGTTATATTGGTGTTTGATATATTTTATTTATGTATGCATAAATGTACTGTACTGTGTGTATTTAGTAGTTTTATGACTTGATGATTATAATGTGGTGTTATTGTTATACATTGATATTGTTAACCGTTTTATTTATTTATTGTCCAGGAGCTGCAGATGAAAAGTAGTCATTTGGCTCATTCTGGTACATTTACATACATGTACTGTATATGTCAATTAATGTGCAATGTCCTTGTCAAATAAACTAACAAATATATATTTTTTTCATAACAGCAGCCAAAACAACGTCAATTGGGAAACAACATACTGTACTTTGAGTTTTATGCATGTACTTTTAAAGGTACAGACACTGAAAACGTGTGCTGGGAAAAGGAACAAGAATCAAGCATGTCAGGATGCTTTAATGGGGTGACGGGGCGAGGTGTTCGCATGCTGGGTGGTTTTATACAGAGTCCTTACGCAGGGTGTCGGAGGGGAGGCGGCTGCATGCGCGGAAGTGCTTGTGCAAACTTTTGGGAAAGTTTATTGTTTGGATATAATGTGCGTTCATTAATAAAACTCAAAGAGCAAGCACAATCATGAAGACGGACACACTCTGCCACCTCGAAACAGGGTTAATCTTTATCTCTTTCCTTTGTACTTTTTTTACTTCTCTTTTCTTTATCTTTTCACTGTTCTTTTCCGTTTTTTTTTCTTTTCTCTTTTCACTTCTCTTTTTATTTCTCTTTCCAGTTTTCTCTTTTCGTCGACTTTTCACTTTTCTTTTCAGTTTTGTCTTGTCTTTATCTTTTCACATTTTTTTTTTCCTATACCAGAGCAACCGCGAATCTGCCTGGCTGGAAACCCAAGCAGCGGACATACAATCATAGATGTAAACAAATCAGCTCACATGTATTGCGCAAAAAATATACACTGCACTGCACCAGATACCAATATTTACAATTATATACAGTACAATGTTTTCAGTGTGTAAGTGAATGTATAAAATGTTTAAAGTCTGGTATATTGTATGAGTCTGCATATGGGGGTGCGGGAGAAAGTCTGTCGTGTAATAATCCTAATTTCGGAAAACTGTCAACAAAAACTGGTCTGAGACAAAATGGCGTCTGGCTGGGATTTCCCTCGCAATTTAAAGGTGCAGGGAAAACACTGATACATTTGACATGTGTGACATTCATTTCACAGCAGCAAGTTAGTCTAGCTCTCTCATGTCCTCATCTAAGCCCTCAAACCAGAGCCGCCAACTCTCACGCACTGAGAGAGAGAGAGAGACTCGCCCAATCACCCATCTTCACACGCTCTCTCATCACACATCCTATTTCTCATGCTTCTATTTTCAAAACATTTGTTTATAGGAGACGTGAGCAAAATCGTCGGGCTCCAGCCTCTTTCTGACGTGTCAGCTTTAAACAACTCAAGTCAAATCACTACGTCGTGCCCTCAAAACGATGCTCCACCACGTTTTTTTTTTTTCTCTCTCCAAGTGAAGAAATATTCACATAGTCCGGTCGACATTAACATTCATTTACAGCTGCATGATGGCAGTAATCAAACGCATAATCACAGGGATCATAATCGGAATAGTCATAATAGTGCTAAACAGAGCAACAATCTAATAAAATAAATAGAAATTCAAATGCATTTACAGACTGCAGCAAAGTTAACACTGCAACGCTAAAGCACGAGAACCCGGGCATGCGCGGTGGCGGGGAGGGGGCGGGGGTGCCATGTGCGGCTGTGCACAGAACCAGTGCCCTTATTTTCAGAATTTCAAAGTTGCCAGTTGCAGCTCAGACAGTCAAATGCTAATGTTTTTACAGAAATAACAAACCAGATTCACCAAACACGTAAAAAGTATTCAAATATAATTTAATTGCTGTTCATGTGTGAAAGGAGTTTTCAATGAAAATAATATGTGACAGGTAATTTTTGTTTTCATTTTTTTATATGGTGACATGAATTCATGGTGCACTGTAAATGTGTTCTGTTAGCAAGGCTTCTCTAGTCCACGTGCAAGGCATGTTTTTGTGACATTTAATCCTAGTATATTTTCTCTGTCTTCTGTTAGATTAAATCATTGCTTTATTTCAAGAATGTCAATTTTTAAAGCAAAAAAGTAATAAAAAAAAATAAAATAAAAAAAAATAAATATATATAT
>QMIH01000032.1:283344-313416 GCA_003987875.1 Clarias batrachus
CAGAACATTTGGAGTGAATCAGACATCAGAGGAGATTGTTTTATTTTATTTTATAATTTTTTTTTTTTTTTTTTTCAGGGTTTTCTTACTTTCATCACATTCCCAGTGGGTTAAAAGTCTACATACAGTACACCTAGTATTTGGTGTTTGATCTTGTCTTTGAATTATTTACTTTAGGTCAAACTTTTTGGTAGTCTTCCAAAACGTCTTACCATAAGTTGTTGGGATTTTAGCCCATTCCTCCTCACAGAACTGGTGTACTGTAACTGAATCAGATTTTGTTTGCAGATGCTTTTTTAGTTCTGCCCACAAATTTCGTATTGGATTGATGTCAGGGCCTCTCCAATACCTTTACTGTGAATAAGCCATTTTGCTCCAACATTGGAAGACCCATTTGCAACCAAGCTTTAAAGTCCTGGCTGATATCTTGAGATGTTGCTTTAATATCCACATAATACAAGGGGGTATCAGATTAGCTCCGTTTACACGCTCTGTTTTTTCATCGTATGGTTTACCTCAGATGCTTTAAAACCTGACAGTAGAATCTGTTATTGATGTTCTGGCCCCTAGGGAGGAATTCTTGAAGCACAATGCAGCGAATGTCAAAAAAGACGACGTGTACAGTATGCACTTGGCCGAGCTGTGGACCTGCCTTCAGTCCCTCCTTCAGCAAAGCTCACCTACTGTACAACACGATGCTGCCACCCTCGTGCTTCATGCTTCAGACAATATTATTTGGCTTGCAAGCCTCCCATTTTTAACTCCAGACAATGATGGCCAAATATTGTTACATCAAACCAGGACGTCTTTGTACATATATCCACCTTAGTCTAGGTTGTAAGTCTCTTTTGGGGGGGGTTGGAATTGTTGCTGAGCAGTCTTTTAGGTTACCTCCTATATTTGTCTTGTTTTACTGTGGATAGACACTTTTGTACCTCTTGACCAGTCCATTGCTATTGTGCTGGGGTTGGTTTGTACTGAAGCACACATGATGTTTATACTGGCATAGTACCACTGGTACAGATGAACATGGTACCTTCAGGCATTTGGAAATTGTTGCCTGAGAATGAATGAACCAGAATTGTTTAGGTCCACATGTTTCCCCCCCCTTTTTTCCACCCTGTGAAATCTTTGCTGATTGCAGATTTTCACACGATGTTAAGCAAACGAAGAGAGACTGAGTTTGAAGGTAAGCCAATACATCCACAGGTACACCCGCAAATGACCCAGATTATGTCAGTTAACCTTTTAGAAGCTTCTGCAGCCATAAAATGATTTCCTGGATTAAAAAAACAAACTGTCTAAAAGCAGAATTAGCTGAGTGTGCCAGTGGACTTTTCATATAGTCAATTATAAGTGAAATAATTGATCTGTAGGCAATTGCTGGACAATTTACTTGTGTTATGCATTGCATGAAGTAGACTGACTTTTAACATAAAATCTGTGGAGGTTTAATAACTTCAACCTAAGTGTGTGCAAACGTCTGACTTCAAATGTACTGTATGGAACTTAGAGCGTGCTGAACAGGATAAGTCTTTTATACAGGTCACAGGACATCTGCAAAAACAGCTGCATGTGAGGACGATCATCAAGAATGTCAGGGCTTTCTTACTATATAACCATCTTCATCCTGATTATCACTGAGATAAAGAGAAAAAGACGATGAATTATTAACTCTGTTCTGCATATCAGCTTTGTTTTGCAAGCAGGAGATGCAGTGGTTCACATTTTTCGCGTATACACACACAGACACACACACACACACACACACCACACACGCTGATACATGTACACCCACTCATCTAACTGCGACGCTTATTTTAGATCCTCAACTCACAGGAAGTGAATTTTAGAAGGTCTTTCTCGACACCCCCCCCTCCCCCCATTTACACACACACACACAAAGTATATGATCTACACACTCACACACACAGCATAGCCACAAACTTCTGCAACCCAGTACATTACACACACACACACACACACACACACACACAAAAAAAGAGGAACACGACAAGAGGAATGAGAACACAGAAGTCGAAAGAGGACGCTGCCGGAGAGAAGAAGAGAGTGCACAGAAAGCCAGGCGAGCTGACAGAGAGGAAAACATAAGTAGAGAAGGAAGGACTGATACGAGAAAGAGATACAAGCAGAGAGCGAGAAACAGAAAGCGACAGGAAGACTCAGAGCCTGTTGTGGGAGAATGATGGAGGGAGACGTCAGAAAGAAAGGAATGCTCTATCAGCAGCAGCAGCGCTTCGGGAAGGTGAGATTTCAGCAGCTAACACAACTCACAGTACGAACGTATTATTTACATCGATCAGCCGTAACATTAACACCACCACCAGGTGAAGTGAGTGACATTGATTATGAGTTCAACCGTATACCAGTAAACTGATGACAGGATCATGGGCACACGAGATTCATTCATGGGGACCCAAAGCAAAAGTCTGCTGGAGCTGAAATAAGTTTTATAACTGGTTATAGTGGGATGAAGGTATCAGAAGACATTACAGTGCAGCGTTACAGCTTAGTGTGTGTGAGGCGTAACAGGAAAAGAGTTCAAGCCTCAGATTCAAGACTCTGATCCATGGAGGATACACACTTAGAGCACTTCAAAGGATCTGCTGGTAATTTCCTGGTGCCAGATACAGTACAACACCACACCTTCAGAGGCGTTCAGAGGGATCCGTGTCTTTAAGCGGTCGGAGCACACGGGGAACCTAAAACCTGTGGGTGGTTTTATGGTTACTGTTTATAATTTAATGGCTGATCGGTGTATGATCTTCATAATGATGGACTTTAGAAAGTGTCACTTTGTGTTTGCACTAAAACTGACAAATGACCATTAACTTCCTGTTTAAGAGCACAGCCACGATTTCAGCAAAAACAAAAAAGAGTCACTGCATGCGTCGATTCTAAGAATCATGCAAATGTGTCACGGTTGTTTCGATGAGATTTGGAGTTAGAGGTCTTGTGAATCTGTGAGAACGGCACAAAAGTCAGATCATATAACTCCTCCACTCATTTCTCAATATCATTTCTTTCTTTCTTTCTTTCTTTCTTTCTTTCTTGCTTGCTTGCAGCTATTTGAACATACAAATATCCAAGGTTTATTATGCATCTTATGCATATCCTTAGAAATGAATATGATATGATATATGGATATATGGTTCTGTATCAAAAATAACAAGTAAAAAACAAACAAACTAGGGTTATGTTTCAAAATGTATGCACTATTCTAGACATTTATTCAGAACTTTCTATTCCAGTTAGAATAAAAAAACAAAGAAGCGAATTCCTATTAAATCAACAAACCTACCAAAATTGCATTAGGCTGTGGTTCATAAGGTCCCAGGTTTAAACCCCTCCACAACCAAATTGCCCCTTTTGGGCCCTTGAGAAAGACCCTTAACCCTCAACTGCTCAGATGTATAATGAGATAAAAATGTACTGTTAGTCACTCTGGATAAAGGCATCTGCCAAATGCTGTAAATGTACAGTACAGACCAAAAGTTTGGACGCCCCTTCTCATTCAGCGAGTTTTCTTTATTGTATTTTTTAGCCCAAACGCGTCTCTTCTGCTTGTTGTCTGTCCTTAGCAGTGGTTTCCTAGCAGATATTCTAGCATGAAGGCCTGATTCACACAGTCTCCTCTTAACAGTTGTTCTAGAGATGTGTCTGCTGCTAGAACTCTGTGTGGCATTGACCTGCTCTCTGATCTGAGCTGCTGTTAACCGCCGATTTCTGAGGTTGGTCTTCCTTTCCTGGGGCGGTCCGCATGTCAGCCAGTTTCTTTGTTGTTTTTCGTGATTGCACTTGGGGACACTTTCAAAGTTTCCCCAATTTTTCTGACTGACTGACCTTCATTTCTTAAAGTAATGATGGCCGCTCCTTTTTCTTTACTTAGCTGCTTTTTTCTTGCCATAAGACAAATTCAACCTCTTTGAATGAGAAGGTGTGTCCAAACTTTTGGTCTGTACTGTACATAAGGTCCATGGTCTTGATTTGAGACAAAGCTCACGACAACCATCTTGACAACAACAGCAGGATTTACGAGAGACAGAACATGGTGGGGTGTTTAAAGAGATAGTTTTTTTTTTTCAAGTCTGTCTTAAATCTAAATTGAGGTTCATATAAGCACATTAACATAGATCTTAGTCTTTATAAACCTTCATGCTCTGCACACGTTTGTTTCCCGGAACGTGAGTACAATGTAAGTAATTGAGGCCAAGTTCCACAACCCTCATTCCATGCAAAAATGTATTCCAAAGTCCAGCTGAGACTCAGATTAAGCTTCTACATTCAGCCTAACCATATGGTTGCAGAAAAGAGTAAGATTTGTGAAACATTTTGGCATTTTGGCAACTTTGAAACATACCAACTTCATTTAGCTCAGTGAAACGGCAGAAGCTCCATACACACCTCAGCTGAACTTTGGAAGGCATTTGTGGGCAGAATGAATGCTGTGCAATCTGACCCCAATTATTTATATTGTACTCGCGTTCCGGGTGACAAACTTTATGGCTCGTGTGCAGAGCAGCAACGTTTTAGAACAACCAAGACCTAATGAAATGTGCTCAATTTTGACTTGTCTCATTGTGCACGAAATTAGGAACCTTGTGGATGTCGCCTCCAATCCCCAATTCTCAAAATATTAAACGTTATTATTATTAAAGGGTTAAAAGGATTCCATATCATTGTGTAATTAATAAAAAATTCAAACATGCCAGTTGCATAAGAGAGAAAAAATACAATCTTGTGAATTTGATGCGACCATTTCCTGACATATTTTATTCCTTCATTAATAAGATGAGTTATTTAAAATGCAATAAGTAAAGCAATAACGTGGGAAATGATGTACATTTACTAATTCAGTGTATTCATCTCGTCTACTATGAAAGCAAAGCAGCCACCAAATATTTTATAACAATTTTCCCTTCACCGCTCAATGATTTCCCTGGATATACAGTATTGATCTCATTTTCATCAAATCATCTATGCTTTTATCTACTGATACATTGTTTTTTGTTCTTTCTCATGTATTTCTCGTTTCTGTCATTCCTATAATTACTCCAGTTCTGATGAAGTGAGTATAGTAAACGTTTAGTTGTTTTTAAAGAGAATTTCTTATTCTTTCTTCTTCTAAAAATATAAAAGCGGAAGAAGAAGTGCAGGCATGGAAAACATGACTCATAAGTGTCTATCGATGTGTGTAAACAGTCTGAGGACATGTGCAGCATGTGTAAAATGTGTGAACCCTCAGCACAACGGCATTTCTCAATGTACAGCGACGCAGTGAAGAGACAGTCTGATCCGGCGGGAATGAACAAGTGGTAACATATCAGATAGAACAGATAGGACAGGGATGGAATATCTGACAGTTTTGACCATGTGGGGTCATTTCACTGGTTCCCAAATGAAACACTGCTTTTAAAGAAAGGAAACTACAGGCTTTGTTTGTAAACAAAAAACAAAACAAAACAATTTCTAACATTTCTTTCAAATTATCCAGGCTATCTTTCAGGTCTTCGGTAGAATGTAGATAAAACTCAAGACTCCTTAAGAGTACTTTACAATCCGTCTTCACAAGAATCAAACGTCACTAATTACTCAGTGAAGGTGACTTTGGTATAAGGGCTATGGGAAATTAGTACTGAAGAACGAACTATTTACCATTTTGTAAGGCTTTAATGGGGTCCTGAAGACATCTCCAATAGGTCTTTAGGTGATAGGGTGCTGAAGATGCCCAAGGTTCGACTCAGGTTTAGGTGTAGGGTTAGCATTCATTTGTTGCAATAGTACGTATGTCAACTCAACAGCAACCTCATTTCCCCTCTCGTCTGTTCCAACCAATCAGCACTCAGCATCACCAGTATACTAATCACACGCCTGAACATCTGTGTTCATCTGCACCTGGTTCTCACTGGTTTTTCACATGTTTTTTTTTATGCTTCAATGATGAAGCATAAAAAAGGTCACCAAACTCATTCTACTGAAACTGCTCAGATGCAGAGACTGAAAATGAGAGGCAACAAAGTTCTTTAGGAAGCCATTAAAAATACAAGAACGTCTCGATCTTCGGAAGCGAAATATGAAGAACTGTCGGGTGGCTTATAGGACTTTCGCATGAAATGTTACAGTATGTGCTTTTGTGTTTTAGAAATGGAAGAAGGTTTGGGCTGAGGCGGT
The DNA here is from genome assembly GCA_003987875.1 of Clarias batrachus. Lineage (NCBI taxonomy): Eukaryota > Metazoa > Chordata > Actinopteri > Siluriformes > Clariidae > Clarias > Clarias batrachus. Next base: position 289,537 of record QMIH01000032.1, read on the forward strand.
AGCGGACAGCACGCAAAGCGTCTCTCGCCTGGAGATCTATGAGTTCAGCAAGTCCTCGATGAAGGAGAGTAAGAAACGCGCTGAGGGTAAGAAGGTGATCGTGATGAGAGACTGCATCAAGATAAGAGAGAAGGAAGATGAGGGATGTCCGAAAGAGTGCAAGACCTTCCTGCTTGAAACCGCAGACAAGACTCACATGTTTGCCTCTCCAAGCTTGGACGTCCATAGTTGGATCTCAGAGCTGTGCAAGCTGGCATTCCCTGTATGTACACTTCTTCTCATCATCATCATCATCATCATCATCATTATTATTATTATTATTATTATTATTATTAGTAGTAGTAGTAGTAGTAGTAGTAGTAGTGTTACTGTTGTTGTTTTTTTTGGCTTTTCAGTTGAATCAGACTGAGTGTAGATCACAGAAGCAGGAGCATCAACCTGTAGACATGCAGGAGAACACACTGTATGCCACCACTGAGAGTGGTAAGACACACACTTGTACACACACACATACTGTACACCAACACCTTTTTCTTTCTGGTCTTGTGAGGAACTTCCACTGCCATAATGCAGCAAAGTAATAATACGCTATTTCAAAATCACGATAACTTCGAAAGGTAAGATTTTGGCTTGTGATCATCTTAAATACAATTTTCTACTTCTATTCCATTTTTGCATGTTTTTTTAAAGCAGGTTTCCTCATGAGGACAAGTCGAATATCCCCATAACAAAGCCATAGGCATCTTCCCAAGTCTTTAAAAGTAACACAAATGTACAAAATTGGCATTTTTAAACTGCAAAATATTGATTTGATTCTTTTTTAAAACTGGAACACACATAAGCACCAAACTTAAACTGTGAAAGCTGTTTGTGATGAAGAGATGGTGTGATAAAGGATGTGGTACAGCCTCAGAGTAGAATTTATTGCAGACACTGAGGAGCAGCTCGGTTATGGCAATCTACTGTAAAATGTCTAAAAGTTAAAAAATGATTTCAAAAAGACAAAATGAATGTGTTAGATATGCTGTAATTATTCCAGCTTTTTATTTAATGCCACACGAAGCTAATAAGTAAAGGTTATTAAAACCTGACAGCTTCTAGCTGCTGATTAGGGTTTGCTCATATAAAAAAAAAAAACACAAAAAAAACAACACTTTTTAAATTGAAGAGAATGTGTTGCACTTTGGAATGAAGTAGAAACATTCTGCATGCTTAGAAACCTGACCCATTGAACACATCGCCTGTGTCTTTAATATGTCAAATCCTCTTATTTACAATTCATGCTGTAAATCTTTTGATGTCACTACACCAGATACACTGCAACAGCGAGACCATGTGTACTACTCATACTGATCAAGTGTGTGACCTTTCCCTCTTTCAATATAGAATTGATAATAAATTAAAATCAGGGCGGATGGCAAATATTAACTCTTTTAGGCTCACATTTAATGAAAGTAAAAGTTGGAACGGATAAACACAGACACCATGACAGACTGTTCTTGTGGCTTGTAAATGAAGAAAAAAAAAAAAGTGAACACAAAACAAAGTCGTTCATAATCTTCTCCATGCCAGCCTCTATTTCTCTCTCCTGACGTTAATTAGACAAGGACACATAGTTTGTCATATTCCAGAGGGAAAAAAAGTTATGAGCTAACACTGGAGACTCCTTCCAAAAATGCCCCCCCAAAAAATCTACATATGACTCTTCTTGCAGTTAGATCTATTGTCAGCGTTACTGTCATAGAAAATTAAGATTCAGAGACAAGCCACCAGTTCGGCAGTTAACTACTAACTTACGGAATATACAAAGATATAGGAAAAGTCTCCGCAATAGACTCCTGAGGTTTGGACTAGCATTAGTGAGTCTGTGTCTATGTGTGTTTTCTTCATTTCAACTTTCAGATCCTCAGGCCTGAGACGTTGTGCCACAGCTGTGCAAACTTTTATTCCATTAAAACTGGGTGGATGGTTTTTTCCCTGTTCTCAGCTGTGGGCGTCTAAAAAAATAGATCTGACTCTTCTGTCCTTATGGGACGTGTCAACACGCTTTGCGTCATGAGGACTTGGTGTTTGGATGCTCCGGGGCGTTCAAGCTCACGTCTGATGACTGAATTCATATTGAACCTTCTCCTTATCAGTTCTGCAAGAATGAAAAGACAAAGACGTTCTAGTTCAAAATGGGCTCTTTATACTGTATGCAGTGTCGTGGGAAAACATGGAGAAGAAGCGAAAGCGATACGTGTGCGAGACAGCTACAGTGTAAGAGAGGACATCAGAAAGGACAAAGACAGAAAGCGAGAAAGAGGAAGGAAAAAAAAGTAGGCGGGAACCTCAGTGAGTTGTAACGCATGACACCCAGCGTCATGGTGACACCACGGTTGAGGCAGACATTGTTGCCTCACAGCTCTACAGTAGATCTTCAATCCTGATCATGGGTGATAGTCTGTATAGTCTTTCAGGGGTCGCCACAGCGAATCATCTGCCTCCATCTAACCCTATCCTTTGTATCCTCTTCTCTCACACCAACTAACGTCATGTCCTCTCTCACTACATCCATAAATCTCCTCTTTGGTCCTCCTCTAGACCTCCTGCCTGGCAGTTCCAACCTCAGCATCCTTCTACCGATATATTCACCATCTCTCCTCTGAACACGTCCAAACCACCTCAATCTGGCCTCTCTGACTTTATCTTTCAAAACATGTAACATGGGTTGTCCCTCTGATGAACTTATTCTCAATCCTATCCATCCTTGTCACACCCAAAGAGAACCTCAACATCTTCACTGTCTTGTACACCTTTTCCTTTCATTCTCGCTGATAATCTTTTATCGCACTGACACTTTTCTCCACCGGTTCCAACCCGCCTGTACCCGCCTCTTCACCTCCTTTGAATGAATCAGAATTTAGAGCGTGTGTTATTCCTCTGCAGGATGTTCCAGCAGTTCATGGATGTAGCTGTTCACCTCCTTTTGCTACAACCTACTTTGGTACTCGGTAGAGGTATTCAAGCTGATCTGGCTTTGGGAGTTATACATCATACATCTGACGAGTTGAGTGAGGGTTAAGGGCCTCGCTCAACTTAGTGGTCATGGGACCTTCCAAACCGTAGTCCAATGCCTTAACCATTGAGCTACCGCTGACCATCTGATTCCACCTGTTTAACCTGTACATCTTTGCTTCCAATCGATTATTACAGTAGGTGTGGCTCCTGTTTGGTTGGAATGTTGGAAGATCTGTGGTTACACTGGCACTTTTCAGATAGGGTTGATGATCCTTGCGCTGGAAGTCAAGTCCAGAGTGTACAATGCAAATTATACAAATGTTAGTTCCGACTGAGTAATCTGATTGGACGAGAGGCGTTCTACGAGTGATGATGGAGATCAATGGCATTACATGTGCTTGGTATGCGGAACAAGGGATTGTACACACTACACAGCGAACTAGCTTTCCATTTTACACCTAGAATCTGGGAGTTTTCTGATATTCTAAAGTGAATAAGTGGAAATATAAAGAGAAACTTATGAGATTTACAGAACTTTCCGCCACCTCCATGTTTTATTTTTCCTCACCACTAACCGGTTGAATAAACAGACAGATGATAATCATAATAAACGGTGTTGATGTGGACCTGTTGCATAAAAGCAATTTCGCACTCAATGTTGTGCCGGTGTACTGAATGTCAGCATAGCTGATTTTGCTTAGCAGAACCACAGTCATAATGGAAAGGGATTGAGGTTTAATGTAAAACACTTTTCCTTTTTCTGCACGGATGAAAAATAATGTTCCTGCCCCTTGCTACTGTAGGAAAGTGATTTGAGCCCGTTTCTCACTGTACTACGATGTGCTAATTGCACTCAGTAGCGGATGGCTGTTTTTATCTTGGAAAATTATTAAGGAAGCGAAAATCAGCTTTACAGCATGAATTAATTTCACATCTTGAAGTGCCATCCTTAACTTGTGTGTTCCTCACACATGGATGATAAACAGTACAAAGTGTGCAAATGTAAGGGCGTATTTGTCATCCTGATCCATTTAGTCTGTGTGAAATAAATTCCGTTGCTTGAAAAATGTTGGCGTATCCATTTCAGACTTTCTAGGCTAAAAAACGCTGCCTCTGTTGGACACTTGAGCAACCTTCACATTGGTGTCTGACACCGTGCCCTCACCTCGATTTATTTTAAACTCGGATATGCGCAGATATCTACAGTAGAATTTGGTGCTTGTACTACATGCATGCACTGTGTTTATTTAAAAGGCTATTTGTTTTTATAATCTCCGTTGAATTCGTGGCAGTCAATCGCAAAGACACTAGCCATTCATGAGCATCTGTGCAGCACTTTCCTTCTTGTGTAAACAAGAGCATGAGCAGGAGTTTAAATAAAGACATTTGGCCAGTTTCATGCTCCATTCTTGGTGCTTTCCAGTTCCTTGGTACTGTAACATGATGAGCTCCAATTCTTCTCACTGAAGTCATCAGAGATAAAAAAACAAACAAACAAACTAATAAGTGTGTAATGTTTTTGTAGTTGCTATGAGTGATAGCAGGAACTAACTTATTTTGCATATGTCTATTAATATTCGGGTGTGTTCACACTTGACCTATTTGGTTTCCATTAAAACAAACTCTGGTGTGGTTGTTCTGTTATTGCGCGTCACGTGAACGTCGGCATGCAATCGAGCTCTGGTTCGATTTGATTGAAATGTTTAAAACACTTCGAACCAAATCTGCTTTTCTAGAATGATCTGATCATGATGACGGTACCTGAGAACTATCACTGTGTACTCTGTACCTGTGACAGCCGATGTACAGTAGAGTAGGCAGCATTTGGACAGGCAGGGAGGAGGGAAAAAGTCCTAGATACATCATATGTGTTAGCTTGAAAGCTGGCAGGATTTAAAAAAAAAAAAACAACTTAAATTTAAAATGAAAAATTACATAAATATATGAAACACTTCCAAATGAAATGTTTAATTTAATGCTCATCCAAAAACCTTCACTATGGACGTTATACCAATGCACAAAAACTAAAGCACTATTAATGCTTTGGTCCGAACCAAGAGATCTGAACTACAAGTGTAAACTCACCCTTTAACGCATCTATAAAGCCTACATCACGTCTGAAACCCTGGCCTCCCAGGAACTCCTTTAATGCCCCAAACATGTAGAAATGGTTTGGAGTGGGATCGGGACTGTACAGGTGATGTGACAATATCTCTCATAATAGTACTGGGCAAATAATGATGGACAATGATGTTGTGTACAGTTCCCACAGTTGTTGACAAGCTATCAGTCGGTTTTCAAGAATCTGGTGTTTAAACCATTTAAATGTTTAACTGTGGCAAAGAGTCTCATCGCTGTACTGTGCTTGAAATATTCAGTGAATGTTAGTATATCAGTTTTGCGCCTTCACGCACCAGAAATGTCCCAGTTTGACTCGAACGCCCCTCATATATACCAAATAACTGATTTCCAGCAAATGATATAACATGGCCTGATGCTTAGGCATTATGTTAATCAGTTTGCTAATGTAAGAAAGCAGAAGACTTCTGGACATCCATGCAAATAAATGTTTGGATAAATAGTTTATAAAATGCTAGCTCAGACACAGGCAACATAAATGGTGGCAGGTCAACCATTAAACCAGACATAACATTTGTTGCATATATCATGTGTATGCACCAACAAGATCAGAGGTTGTTACTGTCACTAGCTTTGGCGGCTTTTTGAGCAGACATCCTGCAATCATTACAGCTCTCCGCTCACGTCACAGCTGCTGATTATACAAGGTCAGAGAGATTTATTGTTTGACTCACCACCAGAGTGTACAGCCTGAGTGTGTTGCCACAAAATTATGTTCTCATCAACGAATCACTAAATTCCATTGTTCCCAACCACCAATAACTGATTACCATTGCTTGTTGCATTCTGCTCGTTACTCATCTTGTTAAACTTTATTCTTGCGTATTTAATTTGGGGCATCTAGCCATCAAACCCATATGAACTGTTAATGAGCGTTCTGCTCATTTAACCACAAGAGCATTAATGAGGTCATGCATAAATGTTAAGCAAGGAGACCTGTGCTCTTGTTTGTTCTAAGGTGTTTCATTAGGGTTGCGACCCGGGCTCTGTGCAGGGCGCTCGAGTTCTTTCATTCTAACATTTGCAAACCAGGTCTTCATACACTTCATATACTGTTGCTTGCTTTGTTGCAAAAGTGCTTTGTCATGCTGGATCAGGTTTGGGCTTCTTAGTTTCAGTAGAGCTAAACTGTAATTCTACAGCATACACACATTCTAAACAGTATAAAGACACAATTCTGTGCTTTCAACTTTGTGGTAACAGTTTGGGGAAAGAACCGTTTACATTGACGGCATTTGGAACCACATTATACACATGAGCAGTTGAACGTTAAGAGCCTTGTTACCCCAACAGTGGCAACCTGGTGGTAGTGGGGTTTGAACCTGGCACTACAATGAATGAGAAGTGCAAAACAAAATAACATAACCAAACCAAATTAACAAATTCAAAAACAAAATAACAAAAATGAAAACAAAACATCAAATTCCAAAACTAAATAACAAAACTGTAAACAAAATAACAAAAATGAAAACAAAATAACAAATTCAAAAACTAAATAACAAAACTGTAAACAAAATAAAAAATTCAAAAACCAAATAAAAAATTCAAAAACTAAATAACAAAAACAAAAACAAAATAAATTCAAAAACAAAATAACAAAACCGAAAAAAAACTAATTCAAATACAAAATAACAAAAATGAAAGCAAAATAACATTTAAATGCCATGAGGCTGTAGTACTTCTTGTATATCTAGTATAGTGACAGATGTCTCTTCCAATCAGCGATAAAAAAATTCATTTGCAAGCTACCTACCTTTTCCGATTTGACTGAACTGTCGTTGTGTTTTCTCATTTGGTAGTTTGTTTTTGGATATGCTGTTGTTATGTTGTTTTAAGTTTTGTTATTTTGTATTCGGTTTTGTTATTTTGTTTTTGAATTTGTGATTTTGTTGTCGGTTTTGCTATTTAGTTTTTTTCAGTTTTTTAGTTTTGTTTTTGAATTTGTTATTGGTTTTGTTTTTTGTTTTGCACTTCTCTGCCACCATATAGCACCTTCTGATCAACAGTCCAACACCTTGACCACTAAACTACCCCTGACGAGAACCACATACTGTATGGATGTGATGGTCCAGATACTTTTGGCCACACTATGTATTTCATACACTGCGCACTTAATAAAAGATTTAGTGTTTTGTGAAGCCGTAAACAGTTACTTTGTGATGACATGACCAAGTGGACTTCTTTCTATAAGGAAAAAAATCTTCCTTTGTATATAAAATCTCTAAAATCTAAATGAATATACTAATGTTGATGAACCCATGACTATGCAAGTCAGTTTTCTCACATTATCTGGTGACTTATTGCACTTTTTTGAGCATCTTCTCATTGAGAAACGTTATTAAATTCAACACCACGGTTTCAACTAAGTAAATATGATCATGGATCGATTAAGAGAGAGAAAAGCTGAAAGGATCTACAGTACAATTCTAAAGTATGGTGTTGTATGATCTCAGTGCACTTGAAACAAAAGATGCGCAGACTTGCCACTTCCTTCCTTGTCGGTTTGAGAATGTATGCTGCTCAAGCAGAAAATAGCATGCACAACCACAGGATAGACTTTATTTAGAGTCAGTTCAGTCACTCACTCAAAACCAGATATCCAACATGAGACGGGTTTTGAACCAGACATCTGCTTTGGCTGGGAAAAAAAAAAAAAAAAGATCTCACATCTCATATATCACACATCTCACACTGCACACTCTTGCACACTGATATGCAAAAAGACTTTTGTCAATTCCTTAGCAGACCAATGGTTTCCTCATAACTGTCTCATAGCAACAACTGTTTTGTATGTTACCCTTGGCGACCTGAGGTCACCTCTTAATTACTGATTTGACGATCGGCGCTGATGAACGTTTCTCAGTGTTAATAACGATATCACACGGAACACGGTACACGTACTGTATAAAACACAGTTAAAATTCTCAGTTTATTACTTTAAAAGAGTACTTTAATAGTATTTACTTTAATAGTTCTTGAACAATATATTTGTAATATGACACTAAAATGTATTTCTAATACATTATATACACAGTTATATTAAAAAAATATCGGTATTCATTACACTTATAGCTTTATAAACATTGTGAATTACGTTTAAGTAGTTTTATAGGAATCAAGGTACAAAAAAAAAGAGCAAGTGATATTTGTGCATTTTTATGATGAGATTATTATAAATCAAATATGAATTTATTTCAATTTCCAGTTAGTCCATGTCAGTTTCTAGTTATTAATCCATTATAAACACTAATAATTTTGCCATATACAGTACATGTGTTATAAATGTTGGGTATGAATTCATAGGTCATTTACATATGTTAATGACCACGTTAACGCACCACTTTATCTTCACTGCTGTCCCCCTCTTTAAACTCCTTCATCCACCTGTGCACATGGCTCTTGTTGATGGTGTCACCTCGGTAAACATTATGTAGCACAGTGGGACACCATGAACTACGACAACAGGGGATTCAACGATGGTGCAAATGCATCAATTTCGATGGAGACTATATTGAGCTACTCTACCAACAAGTGCAACTTGAACAATCTCACAGGGTTGCACAGGGTCTTTAATGTGCAGGCCTGGAGCCTACAGTATAGGAGGGAACTCAGTGCACTAGTCGGGGTGCCAATCCATTGCAGGGCAGGGAATCTGAAAATGCCAATCAGCTTAATTACACGTCTTTGAACTGTGGGAGGAAACCGGAGTAACTGGAGGCAAATCTCCAAGCATGGGGAGAACATTAAAATCTCATGCACACAAACCCACGGCAAGAATTTGAACATGTCCACGTTTGCATTACTTCCGGTAAAGCCCTTGCATAAACAAACAAAAAAAAGGATTGTAATGCGACAGCATACAAAGATATTCTGTACAATGTGTGCTCTCAATTTTGTGTCCAACATATGGGTGTATCAGTCAGGTGTGCTCATACCTTTGATCATAAACTGATTTCACCATTTCACCAAAACGAAAGTTTTCTCACTTTTTACTTTCGGAGGAGTGAACTGTTGAAACCTGACTTGTGAGTGTGATACATGCGAAAGAGGAACATTCTTCAGTACAGGAAACCCCGTCATTTTCACAACTATGCATTGCAGACGATTATATTTAGCAGAATGATACAACGTGTAGGGTTTCCCAGGCTGCCACATATTTTTAACATCATTAGAATTACAGACGCAAGACATGCTTCTAAAGACGTGTAGCTCAGCTATGTACTGTAGAGCTGCTCGGTTCGTTCGACTGATATACGAATATCGTATCGTCTTATCTGATTGGACAAAAGACCAGAATTATAACTGAGGTGGGAATGCAGTATATATCTGCTTATGGGAAAATAAACACTAAGATGATGACATTTCTAAAGTGAAATTACTAGATTTAATTTTTTTTTTAATATTACCAACATCTTGCAATCTGTGAGTGTGTTGTTGCGTGTACTGTAAGTCCTGTGGCCTCTTCCTGTGTAAGGAAGTGCACTTTGGCCACACTTTGAGTAAACTTGACTCAGTTATCATTTCAGTGGAAATGCATGCACATTTCTTTAAGGTGCTGTATCATATACTTTTTTTAAACACCTTAACATAAATCTTAGAACTCTCCAAAATCGCTTGTTTTTTAGTGCTTTAGTGTTTCACTCTCTGTAGCTTTACATGTAAAGGTGCTTCTGTTCCCCCACATCCTTTTTGTGAATGTGCATTTTTGTAGCCAATCAAAGAACAGGATACAGGACCTTCGTCAAAACAGTGGCGGAGTGGTTATGCAAATGGATCCACACAATTTTTTTCCCCTTCTTGCCTGGAATGACATCACCATAGGCAAGAAATTTGAACACTGAGATTATTATATTGAATATTAAAAATATTGAGTATAACAAAAAAGGTGTTTTTAAACATTTAAAAATTTTTAAAAAAAAAAATTGTCTGCTGGGCAGTGGTGGCTTAGAGGTTGGTTTCTCACCCGCCATAAAGTAGGCCCAGGTACAATTCTCAACAATGTCCAAACCCCACCCACTGGAGGCACCGCCGGTCCCTAGCCTGGAGAAAATAGAAGGGTTGCGTCAGGAAGGGCATCCGGCGTAAAAACCTGTGCCAAGTTGTTATGCGGATCAGGTGGTCTTCTGTGGCAGCTCCTAAGACGGGAGCAGCCGAAAGACTAGTCCTACACACACACACACACACAATCACACACACACACACACACACACGCACGCACACACACACACACACACACACACACACACACACATAGAAATATCCCAAATAAATACAGAGTGAAAGAGAATCAGAATTCTCATTCCCTTCCATATCCTCATATAACATTTAGCATTTAAGGAATATCACATAAAACTGTCTGGCATGGATCAAATAAAGCACATAAAGAAAGCATGGATAAAATAACCATATTTTAGTGGTGCGGTCATTCCTCTAGATTATATGTCTGTGGAAATAAACAATTATGCATTTCAAAGCGCAATGTTTCTGAACGCTAACAGTCAGACGACGTGGAAAACTTAAAGCCGCCTGCGTCCAAAATGCGTACGCATGACGCGTGTGTGAAGTGTTTGACAACGATTTTTCTGTAATCAAAGACAGCATCAAAGTGAAGATGTCTTAAAATGGATAGTGAAAAAACAAACAAACAAACAAACAAAAAAACTCCTGTTGCTGAGCATCAGAGGATGAAATTAAATAGCCGTGAAAAAGGAGGAGGAAAAACGCTTCCGATGAAAGAGTGGGCTCCTGACTAAAGTGAAATCTTTTGCAAAGTAATCGAGTCTTTTGCGCTCTCTCTCTCTCTCTCTCTCGCTCAGGGTGCAAAGGATTGTGGGCAAAAAAAAAAGAAAGAAACAAGACAGGTGCAGACTCTGCCACAGCCTGATTATCTTTTCAGCTGTGCCTGGCAAAAGGGCTGCGTATAAGCTCGTGTCCGGATCTGCTGTCTGCACGAACAACAGCACTGATAAACACCTGGGAAGAGAAGAAACAGATAAAACAATAGGCGCATGTGCTTCATTCAGAATGACACAGGAGAGGAAAGGAAAGGAAAGAACACGAGCGAATAACACATTTCTCAAATGGCCCCTTTTCGCCTCCTCTGGACATCCAATTTTTAAGTGCTTTAAAAAAAGAAATTATTAAACACAGAACTTGTTTCGCAAAATTGCAACATAAAAACCTCCTTACGATGTCCTCGGTTCAATTTTGGCTTGCTAGTGCAGTTTGTAACTCTTATCTTAAGTGATAAATGTACTGCATATCCTTACTCCTTTTTCATAGTGGAATAAAATGCTGTTGAGTTTTCTAGCGTGCCCTCGCTTTATCACTTGAGCATCGTTAGCTTTCAGCAATTTGTTTGGGCGGCAGTAGCTCAGAGGGTTAAGGCTCTGGGTTTGTAGAAGGTTTTTAGTTCAAAGCACCCCTCTGCCAAGCTGCCACTGTTGGGCCCTTAACCCTGTCTCCTCCAGGGCCATCGTCTCAGGGCTGAGCCTGTGATCTGACCCAGGCTGGTATATGTGAAGAAAAAAAAAAAACATTGTATATGTGACAAATAAAGGTTTAACTTTATAAACAAAAGAGATTATTGTCATCTAAACCGAAAATGAACTTTTCTACTTTTCTTTTAATTCTGTGTAGTCCGGGATTTCCAGGTCGTTACCGTGGCTACGGAGGCAGCAGCACGGTGTAAGCTGTATGGAGATTACATTCTCACACCAAAACATGACTCTTTACTCCTAAAAGACAGCAAGACGAAGCAGGTTCTCTTCACATGGCCGTATCGCTACGTCAGGAAGTTTGGTCAAGACATGGTAAAGACGACTAGTAGAAAAAAAATCTCTCTTTCAGTAAAAATGATGCAGGAAGATATTTCTCTTGACATGTTGTATTTCTGTTCTTGCTCCCTAGCTGACTTTTAACTTCGAAGCAGGGCGTAGGTGCGATTCTGGTGAAGGCTACTTTGAATTCGCCACCAGTCAGAGTGAGCACCTGTTCACCATCATCGGCGATTCTCTCAAGAAACTTCCGAAGGGGGACGCACCCGGAATGAAGCTGAAAGACGAGGAGAGCGCCCCGAATCCGCAGAAACCTCTGACACCTCCGGCACAAACGAAGCACCAGAAGAAGAAACTCACCGCAAGTTCTTCACTGAGTTCTATCAGCGTGAGTAATACTAATCCCGGCAAAGACAGCAAAGGGAAGAACATCAACAGCATTCTTCCTCCTCCTCCTCCCTTAGATGACGTCCAGGATCCGGTTTATGCTTTGGTTAGCAAACCAAAATCACACCCGAAGAATACCAAGGACCACAAGAACCAGCCACTTGGCCCGCTTCCTGACTTTGTCATCGTTACTGAAGAGGAAGAAGATGTTCCACTGCCTCCACCCATCCACACTTCATTTAAGAACTACGAAGCAGAAACAGTTTACTCAGAAGTGAAAAGTTTTAATGATTATGGACGCAGGAACGAGGCTTTCGACAGCACAGGAGATTTTTTTTATGAACATCATTCGCCTAATCTGACTGTCTGCCCTGACAACATGGACCACCATTCTGGGTCACCGTCGAAGTTTAATCTTCCTAACGACATATCCTACATCACAGATGAAGAGGAGCAGTTGGGCACGTCCATGGAGCGACTAGCCGTCCATTGTGCACCTGATGCCTATGGAGCCGAGAGCATGTACTCACAAGAAGTGGATTATTATGATGATTATAGGGGCAACGAGGAGTTTGAGGACCATGTAGATCAAGGATATTTCTACCCACCTTGTGATCCACACTTCGAAACGGGCCTCTCCAACACTGAGGGCTCTCAAGCGCAGGGATATTCCACCTATGATAATCTACCCAAAAGGTTATAGTTTCTACGCAATTGTTTTGAGATGGTCCTTTAAAAAAAATGCTACTGTAGGCGTTTTTACTGTATGTACATATTTTGTATACAGAAAAGTGAGAAAGCTGCATAACAGATCCACTTCACCTTCTTCCTTTTCTCGCACTTATTCATTTGTCAAGCATATAGACTCATCTGACCACATCACATCCACATCAATGTTCTTTAGGTTCTTTCTAGTCCTTGAATCTTTAGAATGCAAGCTAGTAAGGCGTACCAGCTACTCCATATCGCCTCTAGGTGGAAATATATTTGTGTGTGCGTGTATGCGCATCGTCCCTTGGTAATGGATGCACCTGCTCAAGAATGAACTCCCGCTTCACACCCTCATATACTCATGGGAAAAACCTCCAGATCCACCCACACCCTGTCCACGACAATGTGATTAATGAAGATGAGAAATTAATAAAGAAATAAATATCATTTACTGATATATCAGATTTTGTCACATTCTTTATCAACATAAACTTTTTATTATTATTATTAATAATAATTTTTTTTTGGTATATGATCATTAATAAAAATAAAACCTTTAATTGCATTTCTAAATGCATTCTGGCCTGCTTGCACTTAAAGAAGCAAGTTAACTAATATTGATTATTGATTGAGAATATTGATTATCCTCTCTAAAACCTTATAATCGAGTACAGACTTTTAATGATTCACTTCAGAATTGTAATAGTATTAGCTTCACAGTTTGCAGTCTAAAGGAAACTATAAACTAATTTGCTATAGTGTTCTGCTTATTACCTCCAGAAGTTTAAGCAGGTTGGTTCCAAATCTGCAATCAGCGCTATTGAGAATCGAATAAAGTTATAATGATAATATCTGAAGCTATGAGGGCGACTGTCTCCTTGCAACTCCAGGGTCTGGGTTCGATTCCCACCTCGGGGTCTGTGTGCATTATGTTTGCATGTTTTTTTTTAAATTTTGTCCATGCTTGTTGTTGTTCCTCTGATTACTCCGGTTTCCTCCGACAATCCCAAAGACATGCAGATTAAACTAATTCGTGTTCTCAAATTGCCCTCAGTGTGTGAAAGTGACTGGAGGTTGCAACACAGTCATAAAATGGGAATAAATACAATGGTAATCACCAGTGGCCCCCCACAGTCCCTAGTTGGTCTACAGAGGTTCCTAGATGGATGAGGCCTGGTCTACTGATGGTGACAGAGTGCTAGAGTTCATTATAGCATTCAGACTCCAGATCATTGACTTGTGTGATGAATGATTCATATCGCATGCACAGCTCTTAAGATTATCTCCAAGTCTTTGATGATCATCTTCATGTCCGGAGCCTCAACATCGGGCTGAAGTGGTAATGCTGTAATTGCCATAAAGCTCTAATCACTGGCTTCAGAACATTGTAAATCTGTTCCTGAGCACTGATACTGATACTGTAAGTAACTTGGTACTGTAGGAGAGAATGAATGATTGACTCTATAACTCCGAGCATGAATTACAGAATTTTGATAATTACTTTGCAAGCGCTAATGATGGGCTCCAAAGAGCTGATGAGCAGATCATTAATTACGGAGCATTCCAGATAATCAGGTTTGGATGGTAATTTTCAGATCCATAATGATTGACATCAGAATGATAATAATTGAGTTGAAAGCAGAAAACATCAGTGGAAACATTATTCATGCAATCCTGGGTGCAAATGTACAGTATGCACAATTATTATTATTATTATTATTTTTAAAATTAACTCATATGGAATGCTCTCTCTTTTTTTTCTTCTTTTCTAATCAATAAGTCATACGTACAGTATAGCAAAACTTTGGCTCATTGTTTAATTGCTATCTCATTCCAACTCAAGTACACGGCATGGGCATGGGTTTGATCCAGGTAGTTTATTAATCTCCTATGTTTCACAATTTGTTGAAAATGTAAAAAAAAAAAAAAAAAATCAGGTATCTGGTAAATGCATGAATTTTTATGTAAATCTCTAACATTGAAGTTTAAACATGCTAAGAATTTCCTTTCAGAAGATTTCCCTGCACTTTGTTGTATAACCTGCAGGGGGCAATAGCTCTCTCCCGATGCATCATGGAACAGGAGGTTCTGAAGTCATTCTGAATACTGAATGGTGCATTTAGGACCTAAATTACCACTGAACAATGCATCAGACACGATTCGGCAGAGATACAGACCATGCAAAGTGGCTGTTATTTTTGTGAGGTGCTCATAAATGGCCCTTTCCTTTAGTAATAAAATATATAAAGAGGGATGATTTGGTTACTCATGTATATATAAAACACACCTAAATCCTATTTGAACAAGGTGGAGGTTCTTATTTCAGTGCAAGCTGCTGTATATCATAAAAAGAAATCAAATTATTATAATGCAGGTGTTTATGGTAACACATGGCGTATTCCCTCAATATGGTTCGCAGGATATAAAAAGCTAAAGCAGTAAGTATGGGAGACTTACAGCAGGTGTATATTTTTTTATAGGACTTTCCCAGTGACAGATTTGAATGTGTAAATACTCTTGACACCAGGTACCCTGTGCATGAAGACTTTTTTTTTGTTATTCTAAACTGTGGAATCACCTAATGGAAAAGTTGTAATCTCAAAACCCAAATAGAGAAGTGTATTTATAGCAAATAGAGAAGTGGGTTTAAAATTCATGATTCATGTACATACTAGCAAACTGTGCTGGAAGTGAAATAAGTCAAGCCCTTGTCACGGATTTGAATAATCTGAGCTTGTCTTTTTGTCAATTTCAAGACACAGAATAACTGCTCGTTTATTTGGCACTAGGCGAGAGTGGCAAATAAGCTCAAAGTACCGAGACCGTTTTGTAAGAACCTGGATGCCGAGCATGTTGTTTTCTCTCCAGTAGCTTTCTACCTGCAAACGCATCAAATGCTTAAGGATGGTTGGCGTTGTCCTTCAATCCTCCATTGCTGGCTTTGAAAAGAAGAAATCCCCAGTAACGTTTCATTCCAGTATCAGTATATAAACTGATAATAAACAGTATCATTCCAGCCTATTTCAAAAAGGCTCTGCTTAATTTTTTTCTCCCAATATGGTTATTACGCTAGGCTTGTTTTATAACATCTGAACAGGGGCGGATCTACCGGGGGTGGCATGGGGTGGCAATTGCCACCCTAAGAAAATGCCTTGCCACCCCATTTGCCACCACAGCATTAGTGTTCTAGTGTTCTAAAAATAAAAGAGTTTTTTTTTTAATTTATCTGACGTTCCAATCCAGATATCAGGTTCAAGTCAATCACACATCAGCCTTTATTTCATTTTTATAGGACAATGTAAACATGTGCACCCTAGTGTATACACCGAACAAGAATAGCGTTCCTTGAATCCACAAAAACCATGCAAGGATACTTGCTTCAGTGTTGCCACCCCTCATAATTTTAATGCCACCCCCTTGCCACCCCATGAATAATTTTCTAGATTCGCCCCTGCATCTGAACAAATACACACATATGCAATTCACATTTGCATAAATAAATAAATAAATAAATAAATAAATAAATAAATAAAAAGGGTGGCGCGGTGGTGTAGTGGCTAACACTGTCGCCTTGCACCTCCAGGGTCCGGGTTCGACTCCCGTCTCCGTGTGCACGGAGTTTGCATGTTCTCCCCGTGCTTGTTGGGTCTCCCACAGTCCAAAGACATGCAGGTTAGGTTAATTGGTGTTCCCAAATTGTGTGAATGAGTGTGAGTGTGTACTGTATATGTGTTTGCCGTGTGATGGATTTGCACCCTGTCCATGATGTAACCCCGCCTTGTGCCCTAAGTCTGAATACAGGATTAAGCGGTATATATGATGAGTGAGTGATAGATAAATAAATTAATAATAATAATAATGAAGGTGATAATGCATCAATGAGTTCTAAATATACCCAATAAGCTCAATGAGCCCTAAATATGTGGCAGGTTTCGTGTGCAAGTGTGTTTGAGCTATGCATTAAAATCTTGTGTGAGGGCCTGGTGTCACGCCCTGCCTGCCGATGTTCATGACGTTTTGAGCATGGTAAGGCTCTCAAAAAGCCCCGGATGCTGGAAAAACAAAATACTTAAAAGAACAACTTAGAAGAACACTATGACGACATACAGTAGAGCTGAATGCATAGTGCTTGGGCAGAAAAAAAAAACAAAGTAAAAAAAATCTATTTGTTACACAATTATTTACAAAATCCTTTCCAGTAAGGTCTACATTTTTATTTTACGTGTTATTTACTGTACATATGGCTTCAATAGCTGATCAAAATGTTTTACACTTGCCCTTTAAAGCTACTACCTACTAGGCACGTTGCTTTACTGCCTGTTCCCTCTTTAGATGGCAAGCTGACCTCTAACCGAAGGGCCCAGTTCATGTGTAAACAACTTGTAATACAAGACTGCACTAAAAAGAAATCAAATGTAATAACCCTCAGGAGAAGCGAGAGCACGTAAACTTTATGAAATTAATGACTACCAAACATAGACATGGAAAGAAAGAAAAAAACACCATGAGGGGTGTTCGAGTCAAACCTGGACTTGTGATGAAATTGCTCTTGAATGATGGCGTAAAGGGAATTGAAATTTAAGGAAGCACAATACAGTGATGAGACTCCAATACACAGTAAACATAAATAATAATAAAAAAAGAACTTTTACTCTGCGATTATTTTGACATGTATTACAGGTGTGATTTAAACTGCGATAGATAACTATTAAATGTGGCATTATGTATCCAAATGTATTTACCTAGGCAAATAAATGAGAGGCAATATTTATTTATTATCTCGTGCCCTAAGTCTCCTGGGTTAGGCTCCAGGCTCGTCGCGGCCCTTTATACACATTGGATAAAGCAGTGTATAGATGATGGGTTAAGTAGACATATTTAAATTATTAACAAACTCTTCATAAATTCCCAACTATGTGTGTAATAAATAGAACATGTGGGACGACTAATTCTTGAAAAGGTGACAGATTACTCATCACCAATTTGCAGAAGAGACTGTCTATGGGAACTGTTCACACACTCATACACCAACACGACTTGCATATTACAGGAACTTGTCAGGGAATTACATACATACAGATATACTTACTGTACATACACTGTGCATGTATTATTATTATTATTATTATTATTATCTGATATTAATATTATGTTGATCTTGATCATATTAAATGGTGCTTAGAAGCCATGTGAGAAATAACCTTTTTTTTTTTTCACTCCAACAAGGTGCAATGACTGATGGGTAAATAATGAACTTATTGCATACATTATTAATAGTACCTATTGAACTAAATAATTTCTCTCCCTCCAGTTTCAAATTCTTACTCGACATGGCTGAATACCATGTGCAGTCAACATTGCGGTATAACGTCTAGGTAATCAGAATCAGAGGAGCGAAGAAACAGAGTATCAGAGTAAGAAAGCGCCCCCTTGAGGTCTGAGAGTGAACTATCCACGGCTGATGTGACAGTCAGTGTTTAAAGCTTTACAGGTTTTACAAACTCCATGTACCCTGGAGGTGCAAGGTGACACTGCTAAGCAGTAAGCCATCGTGCCGCCTTACATTGTGCTTTCGGGTTTTTCAAAATGCTATTTTTCATCTTGTTAATTTGTTAAGTTAAAGGAGAATAGTGATAGATTCTATTGTTCTACATGATAACAGGGACTAATGAGTTTTGCGGCTGCTTCTTAACATGCAGTGCAGCGAGACTAAAAAGTTTGATGTTCTTTAATAAATCAGAAACTGTAATTGTTGACAATTTGATGTAACCTTGCATAACAGTAACTTCTTTTCCCCATCATTCACTGTTTTATTAGAACAGCATACTGCTGCCGTTGAAGTGACTAAAGTGATAATAAATACTTTGAAATGATGTTCAAGTCTGAAATAACAGAACAATAAAAACTCCTTTTATTTCTTTATATAATCCCCTGATACACTAATGGACGTATCCCAGTGTTTCACTAGTGCTTGGACACCATCAAGGTTGCAGCAAGGTCAGGACTGTATGGGGATGTGGAAATATCTCCCGGTTGAGTGTGTTTGCAATGTGCAAGTGGTGCTGTAGTGGTGTTGTGCAAGTGATGTGAGGCATTCCACATAGGAATGACTACAATGGACTCTGAGACACCTCAGGCAGGGTGGTCATTCACAGCCTTCCTTAACAGGTTTTACCGTGACTAAGAGCCTCATCATCGTACTGTGCTTGAAAACTTTGTAAATGCAAATGGGCTTTATACTATAATGTCCGCTCAAGTCCCGGTTTGACTTGAACGCCCCTATTATAATCACTCATTTTAAATAAATATTTATTATGACAGTTAATAAGAATGTATGTGTAAATAAAATATTGTTTTGAACCAAGGGTTGTGGTTTGGGGGAACTTATAATAATTTCATTTTGTTCCCTTCAACTGTTTTATTTCTTGTCTCCAAAGTTAAGTATACAGTGTGTGCCATGATTGCAAATAGGAATATAAATAAATTCCATTCTTTCATAAACCTGAATGCAAGGAACTCATCCATATTCATTTCATGATATTAAAAAAACAAAAAAAACAAAAACATGGAGTTAATTAAAATAAACTGGATAATGGTTTCCATTATTTTCTTCTACTCTTTATTTCTCATTACATGAGTTAATATTTTTTTTCTTCTCTTTCACTTCATTAACTGTCTCAGTAGTCTTTTTCTTAAAAAAAAAGAAAAAACTCTTTATTGGCATTTCATTCTCTCCTCCTTTTTCTCTTTCTTTAATCATCTATGGAAACATTTTTACTAACTAAAGCATTTTTAGATCGGCCAGGTCGAGAAAAAAATTAAAAAATATACCATGCACCCCATGTTCTCATAACTGATTCTCTGGGTTTTTCAATCTCTGCATCTTTTTCCTTTTTCTGCCATCCAGTCCCTTTCTGCCTCATCAGGCTCTGTAACCATGCCTTCTGTAACTATGCCTCCAAAGCCGACATTTATCTTCCTGGCTTTCAGATTCGTCATGGTCCCTCGTCCAGCTCTCTCCTCTGTTCTCCTTTACACAGTGTAGGAAATCCTGGAGATCAGTGATCTTTATCAGCAGTGTGGGTTTCCTCTGCTCCACCTCAGTCTTCATCATTAGAGTGTTTGTGTTCACCTCATTACCTCATCGTCCTCTTGTACCTGCTCTTTTGCTTCAGCCTTGAATCTCACTCACAGTTACGGGTCCCAGAGTGGCTCAGATAGTGTTTTAACCTCCGGCTGTTCTTTCATCTGAGCTCCTCGTGCCTTTCTCATGCTTTCTGCTGGAGTTCAGAGATCTCTGTCCTTTTTTTCTTTTTTCTTGTTCTAGATACCATTGTCTTTTTTTTTTTTTTTTTTTTGACCTCAAGAAAAATCGTGTTCCATGATAGTGTGATGTTTAGTGCTTAAGGTTTCAGACTTTGGGTTTAAGGCTTTCAGAATGCTGGTTCCTCTATTTGACCGTTCTCCTGAGGTGTGTATGGGTGTGTATGTGCAGAAGTGGAAATAGGAATGGAGAAATGGAAGCAACTTATGTCCTATATATATATCCTGAAAAATATACAATCACATTTATCAATTCATGCAGATGCAGGTCAGTAACATGGCATAATGTTCACATCTAATATCAGAATGTGGAAAAAAAAAAAAAACACAACAACAACCAACCAAACAAAAAAATAGAAAAGATTTCATTTGTTCTGACCGAGCTATGATTGTTTGTGCCAGATGAGCTGGTTCGAATTTTTCTATAGCTGTTGATCTCCTGGGATTTTCACACACACAGTCTCTAGAGTTTACTCAGAATGGTATAATAAAGAAAGAAAGAAACAAACCCCCCGAAATCCACTGAGTGGTAGTTCTGCAGATTGAAATGCCTTGTTGTGGAGAGAGATCAACAGAGAACTGCCAGATTGCCTCAAGCTGATAAAAAAAAAAAAACCCGTACAGGAGCTATATGAATGTATGAGCTATACATGGGCTACAACAGCAGAGAACCATGTCAGGTTTCCAAGAATAGAAAGCTGAGGCTGTAGTGGTCTCAGGTTCACCAAAACTGGTCTAAAGAAGACTGGAAAAGACCGAAATCTCAATTTCTGCTGATGCAAACTGACAGTCAGTCAAAACTTGGTATCGTTGCTAAAAAGTGCCTCTGTTTCCTACAGTAGGTGAAAAAAGTGAATTTTCAAATAGAATCATACAACACAAATTTTCATAATATTTAATGCTTCTTATCTCGTGATCCTTGCTTTGTTTTTATATATATATATTTTTTTAATACATACACATATATATTTTATCAGATAAAAAGAGACACATTTGTTAATACAAGTTCATGCCCTTTTATTTAGTGTTCATAACTTTTTTGAATTTGAATCTTCAATGATCTTAAATTCAGATGAAACTTGGCCACTTTAGATTTTGCATGAAAAGACATAAACCTAAAAAATGTATTATTCTAAAATGCTAAATTGTTAAGATATTGCAACTTGAATTTGACATGGTTACAGACACTACAGAGTTTTTGCTTTGTAAGCTTTTACTAAGAACTAACTGAAGCGAAATTTTTACAGGTCATATGTTTCTAGAAGCTTACACCAATTTTACTATCAATAAAAAGAAATATGAATAGTTTGCATTTTAAATGATTATTGTTTAAAGCAAGACAGTATAATGTTGAAAAATGGCCATTTCAGGGGCTGAAGTTTTTCAGGGAAGTAAGATTGGTTACTTCAATGTTGAACTCCAGAAGTAGATTCTTTGTCACACACTCACAAATAGGTTATTATTATTTTTATGTTTTACATGTCTATGGGTAAAACAGTTTAAACAGTTAAATTACTTTGATATACTGGTCTATTACAAAAAAACACTTTAAGTTTTGCAAACCATACATATATGCAATAAACACCCAATTAATTGTACAAAGCATAGAAAAACTATAGATTTTTCAAAAGCACAAGATCAGATAATACAAAACAAATTCAACAGTGACATCAAAACAATAGTATTACTCAGAAGTACAAATGCCTGAGAGCAGGGGTACGGCCTTGACACTTCAGCCTGCTGGAGATATTCCATAGTGTTCGTTCCAACCTTAGAAAGAAAGAAATTAAAGAAAGTAAAAGTTTATGGAAAAATCGAGAGGGTTGGCTAGTATGCATATTTGTAAGAAAATTAGTGTTTTGTAACACCTCAGCTATTTTATATGTGTTTACTAACGCTAGCAACCTAGCTAAATGCTAACGTCATGCTGGCACTACAGTTAACAGTTTAGCTTTCATTCATCACTTCACCATCTTCATACACCCTGCAAGCATTCTACAAAGAAAGCTAAAAAGCTCAGACATTTTTGCAGTTTCTTTCATACACAGATGGGGTTCTTTGGTTTGGCTAGCTAGCAGCCATTATCAGATAAACTAGCATGCTATAGCACAGACCAGGCTGAAAGTTTGAGTGTAACACGGTAACAGTAATAAATGTTACATACAGTGAACAAATTCAGTCATAGGTGAGTGAAAGTGTGTATACAGACCTTCTATTTAACGTTTACATTTCCTCTTAAATGCGTGAGGAGGAAGAAAAAAAGACACGAAGCTGACAACCACTGAATACACCGGTGAACTTCAGGGAAGGGGTGGTCTTGTCTGTGATGTTAGCTGTCACTAGCTACCCCAACTCCAACCCAGCAAGCTGGGTTAAACAAAAAAGTACCCAATTCCCTGTAAATAACCCAGAAAAATGACCCAACAGAGGCAACCCAGCGTTTGGGTAGTAAAAACAACCCAGAATTTTTTAGTGTGTATCATTTTTATATTGGGTTTTTAGTGTGTTTGTGTGTGTGTGCTGTGTGTGCAAACAAAAAAAACACAAGCCAACAAAAACAAGCCAATTCGATTTTTTCCCCCAGTGTGACCTCATATAATAAAAGCCCCTCCCCCAGCTTGTTGTCTGGACAGAGCGTGGCTCGGCAGTAGCTCATTTACATACAGACACAGAAATGTTTGGCGTTCGGAGTAAATAAAGTAGTGTTTCATGATCCTATGGGTATTTCAGCTGGGACATTAACAAATACTGTAGACTGAGGTCTATGTTAACTTATTTAAATAATGTAAAATATGGGATCTTTAATGGGCACAATACACTTGTGATATAGTAGCTCCTTCCAGCATGACAGAGCGTCATGCCATAAAGCAAACATCAATTCTGACTGGTTTTTCTGAAAAATGAATTTGGTGTTTTTCACTTGCCTTCCTATTAATTTGCACAAATGGGACTGGGTAGAGCAGGAGACGAAAGACAGCATGAAAGTGCACCTGAAATATGAACAGGAAGTGCCTGATGCAATCATATCAACATGGATGGTGTTCTGAAAAAAGTAATGTTTCCAGCATCTTATTGAATCTATTCACTGCTGACTTTGCACAATGACAATCATCAAACAATCACTTAAACAATTATTTGCACAATTTGCATATACCATTTCCAGCCTTGCATACACACTGAGGATTTTTTTTCCCCATGAAAATCCATGCCATGGAGAACTGAAGCTGTACTAAGCGCTTCTGCAAGTCTTACCCTGTATTAGTATAGCGTTCCTCATAAAGTGCTCAGAGAAGCCAAAGCCACATTTTAAGGTTAAACTTGATTGTGTGTGTTTTTGCTGCTTCACATTGTGTAACTGCCCTGCGCTGATGTGTAGCTCTCTGCACATAACCTTCAAAGCTGCCAACACACACGTCTGACCCTTCTAACCCTCTATTTAATCTTGGACTTCTTCTCTTCCTTCCTATCTTGTTGTGTGTGTGTGTGTGTGTGTGTGTGTGTGTGTGTGTGTGTGTGTGTGTGTGTGTGTGTGTGTGTGTGTGTG
>QMIH01000032.1:313471-376470 GCA_003987875.1 Clarias batrachus
AGAGAGAGAGAGAGAGAGAGAGAGAGAGAGAGAGAGAGAGAGAGACCCTAATTAACAGATGCAATCTGCAGTGGCTTCTCCTCTGACTGAACACAAAGACTTTCATCGCTGCCAGATCCTAAGAGAGTATTAATGAGTTCACACACATACACACATGCTCTCACGCACTGCTCTCTCGCTCTGTCTGTCTCCTCCTCATGCTTTAATGCTCATCTCTTTTTTTTTCCTCTCCTCTTTTTTGCTTTTTAAAAAAGAGAGGATGCCGCTTCATTCGTGAAAATGTTTCACATTTCGATAGTTTCAACACTAAATGGAATTCGTCCTTTATCTTCATCTGCAGCTCGAGCTTCTTCTTTTCTCACACACTTACACACATGCAGCACATATCATGCTTTTCAGCACTGCAGATCGCACGGTGACTCGCGTTTTGTCTGTCACTTCGCTAACGACGAGTGATGAAAATGAAGTGGGACAGAATAAGTGATTGTTCGCTTCCTTATTTTCTAGCAGTTTTTTTTTTCCACAATGAATAGCATGTGCAGTGGCACAAAAGAATTTAACATCGGATGAAAACCACAAGAATCTGGATTTATTTGTCCTTTTTTGTGGACATCACATTGTTGTCTAGATTTTATTTAATTCATGCACAATATCAGTTTTTGTAATAACATTTCAAGAAAAAACCCTGTTACATCTGACATGTTTAAGTAGCTTTTTTCCTTTTTATTTTATTTTTTAACCTGTGGTAATGATTCAAACACTCTATCGGTTATGCATGCACGTTAACACTGAGCATGCACTTCTACTGTAGCTTCTTTTAAGAGCCACTGAGGAGCGTGTGTGTTCTCTGGTAATGACTGATTCCCCCTACTCAACCTACCCTTGAAATCTAATTTAACTCTAGGTGGAGTACTATTTTTGTTTCTCACTCACTTATTGTCTATACTGTCTATAGAAACCATTTATACCGCTTTATCCTGTGTAAAGGGTCTGGATGTTTCCTTGGCCTGGATAGAGTGCCAAACATCCATCTCAGGACACACACAGTACATAAACTCACATGCTCAATCACACACTACAGGCAATTTGGGAACGCTATTTATCCTAATCTGCATGTCTGTGGACTGTGGGAGGAAACCAGAGTACCTGCAGGAAACCCGCCAAGCACAGGGAGAACGTGCAAACTCCATGCACACAGATGCGAGGCAGATATCATACCCGGACCCTTGGGGTGCAAGGCGACAGCACTAACCACTAAGCCAGATGTAAATGGATAATCTTGATGCTTGATTGTTCTCAATATTTGTCGAAGAGTATTTTACAGTAGTACTGTAAAGAAATATATGACAGCAATTTGATGAGTTCAGGCATGTAGTCATGGTCAAGATGATTTAAACCAAGCATCAAAATGGGGAAGAAAGATCATTTAAGTGACTTTGAACATGGCATGGCTGTTGGTGCTAGGCGTGCTGGTCTGAGTATTTCCGAAACTGCTGATGTACTGGGATTTTCATGCACAACTATCTCTAGGGTTTACAGAGAATGCTTTGAGATAGAGAAGATATTCTCCAGGAGAAAATGCCTTGTTGATGCCAGAGGTCAGAGGGGAACGGCCAGAATGGTTTGAGCTGATAGAAAGGCAATAATAACTCAAATAAAATATTGGTATAACTGAGGCATGCATATCTAGATGTATAACATGACAAACCTTAACATAGATGTGCTAGACAACAGAAAAAGACCACACCCAGTGCCACTTCTGTCAGCTAAGAACAGATGCAATTACAGAACAGATACCATTTGCAAGTCCAAAATTGGACAACGGAAATTTTAAAAAATGTTGGCTGGTCTGATGAGTCTTAATTTTTGCTTAGACGTTTGGAGTCCTAATTTGGCAAAAACAACACGAAAGCATGGACCCAACCTGTCTTGTTTTAATGGCCCAGGCTGGTGATGGTACTGTAGTATAATGGTGTGTTGAACATTTTCTTGGCACACCTTGGGTCACTTAGTACTAATCATGTAAATGCCATGGCCTACCCGGTGTTCTTATTTATGGCTACAGGATTACGTGCCATGTCACGAAGCTAAAATCATCTCAAGTCAAGTAAGTCAAGTGGGCTTTTATTGTCATTTCAACCATATACAGTTTAGTACACAGTGAAATGAAACAACGTTCCTCCAGGACCAAGGTGCTACCTACATGCGACGACATAAATTAACAACACAACATAAATTAACAACACACTTTACACAGCTAGCTGACTAAGAGATCTAATTAGCTGACTGGCTCAGATATAACAGATTTACATTTTTACATTTTTTTTAAGTTAAATTTCTATACAAAAATACACAATAGACAACAAAGTGCACGACAAACACAACAATTGAACACGTTACTCTGCGCTCTTGACGATCTCCACAGARGAGCCGTCGATGCTGAGCGAAGAGTGATCGCTCTGTGTCTTCCTGAAGTCAACAACCATCTGCAGAGGTTGTGCAGAGACAGGTTGTTGTCCTTACACCAGTCTGTTACTCTGCCTCTGCACTTCTTCTCTGTACGCTGACTCTTGCTGATGAGACCCACCACGGTCGTGTCATCAGTAAACTTGATGATATGATTGTCGCTACACAATCATGAGTCAGCAGCGTGAACAGCAGGGGGCTGAGCGCGCAGCCCTGGGGGGCCCCAGTACTCAGTGTGGTGGTGCCACACTTCCTGATCTGCACTGCCTGAGGCCTTTCGGTCAGAAAGTCCAGAATCCAGTTACAGAGGGAGATGTTCAGGCCCAGAGATTGAATGCTCAGCTTCCCTATCAGGTGTTTTGGGATGATTGTATTGAATGTCGAACTGAAATCTATGTACAGCATTTTGACATAAGTGTCCTTCTTTTTGAGATGGTGTCGTCCGTCGAATAGTTTGAATGATACACAAACTGCAGGGGGTCCAGTGAGGGGGTCAGCAGGGTCTTGATGTGTCTTATGACGAGCCGCTTGAAGCACTGCATGATGACGGGTGTGAGTGCCACAGTCATTGAGACAGGACATAGAACGGGGACGATGGTGGTACCATGAAGCATGTGAGAACGACGACGATGCTCAGAGAGATGTTGAAGCTGTCGGTGAGAACATCTCAAACTGGTTTAATTTCTTCACAGTCACCAGATCTTAGTTCAATAGATCATCATTGAGATGTGGTGGAACAGGAGAGATTGGATGTGCAGTCACCAAATCTGCAGCAACTGTGTGATGCTGTCATGTCAACATGGACCAAAGTCTATAAGAAATTATGAAGAAACTATGAAGAATTAAGGCAGTTCTGAAAGCAAAAGGGGACCAATCCAGTACTAGCAAAATGTGAAGTGGTTGTGAGCATGTGTATGTATATCCTTTGAGATGATTTTGAGGCCAGCAAAGTTGGGTGTCGTTAACATTTTGGTAACTGATCTGTTGTTGCAGTCGTTGAATACTGACACAAGGGTGTGATTAACAAACCTCAGACCTCCTGTAAAGATATGTGATCGATCACACCCTTGCTCCTATACACAATGACAGCAATACTACATGAGTTACCACAATGTGAACACCACCCAACCAACAGCTGGTTTCTCGCACGATCGTACGTTCTTCAACAAACCTAAGAAGAATAAGACATATAAAATCTGCATAACGTTAAAACTCTGCAGTGTAAAGGTGTATGCATTTTTAAAATGGGATTTAACAGGACCAAAATTCAACATCATCAAATTCAATCATTAGAGGGAAAAAAAGTGCATAGAATTTACCAGACCGTGCATGTCTACTGTTCTGCTGTTCCAACTAATGGAAGCCAAAACAGGATTAGTCATTATGCCCTGCATTTCCAGCTAGCTTGGCTGAGCAAAAAGATGGCTGACCCCTCATCATTCGGCCATATGTTCATTATGTACTACTTTCTCTCACATCAAAGACCAAAAATTAGATTTTTAAACATTGAATAACCAAAAATGTAATCCCTAAAGCCTGAGACTGACCAAAAATTAAAGGATTTCAAGGGCTGGAGCCTATCCCTGTAGACTTAGGGCACGAAGCAGGGTACACCCTGGCACCCTGGGTGCCAATCCATCACAGGGTACACACACATACA
Organism: Clarias batrachus; assembly: GCA_003987875.1. Lineage (NCBI taxonomy): Eukaryota > Metazoa > Chordata > Actinopteri > Siluriformes > Clariidae > Clarias > Clarias batrachus. Next base: position 317,598 of record QMIH01000032.1, read on the forward strand.
CATACTCACATACTACGGGCAATTTGTGAACTCCAATTAACCTAAGCTACATGTCTTCGGAATATGGAAGAAAACCTACCAAGCACAGGGAGAACATGGGAATCGAGCCTGGCTGGGAATTGGACCATGGAGGTGCAAGGGGACAATGCTAACCACTACTGTAAGTGCCCCTTATGGAAAAGTATTTATTTCTAATTTAAACACAATTTAATTACATTAGATTCATTAAACACAAAGTGAAATATTTCAAGGTTTTTTTTTTGTTATTTTGATGATTACAGCTTATAAAATCCAAAATCCAGTAGCAACAAATTGTTATAAGGTTCAATACTGAGTTTAAGTTAGTTGCTATTTATATAGTATAAATCGTATATGGTATCTCTTGGTCTAGGTCAGTAAATGCAACCTTATTCATGGACTGCTGACTTGACAGAAGCCATAAAAGCTTATTGCTGAAAGTATTTGTTGTTAGCAGAGTGCTGTGTTGAAGCATATTAATGGAAAGTTGACTGGAAAGGAAAAGTGTGGTACAAGCAGTCTGGATAACTGCAGCTTAAAAAAAAGACAAGGAAAGCCTTCATAAGAAATAAAGTGAACTGTATTCAATACATCAAGAGCCACCATGCATGTCAGGACGTCTTCAGGAAATTGGCTACAACTGTTGCATTTGTAGTATAAAGCCACTCCTGAACCAGAGACAACGGCAGAAGCATCTTACTCGAGCTAAGGAGAAAAAGAACTGGACTGTTCTTCAGTGGTGCAAAGTCTTCTTTTCAGATGAAAGTAAATTTTGCATTGCATTAGGAAATCAAGGTCTCAAAGTCTATAGGAAGAGTGGGGAGGTACAAAATGCAGCTGGTGGTGGTCCACTGCTTTTTTTTGTTATAAAATAATTATTTATTGCTTTTATCAAGACCTAATCAGTGAGAAGCAAAGAAAAAGTTTCAGCTTCAGCTAACACCTAATTGCCTTATGGTTAGACGGAGGCCTGGAGATGCTTACAGTGCACGCCACAACTTTTTACTCCTCAATTGTGGAGGAGTTTCTTTCTGGATGAGCACTTGCTTTCTTCTCCTCTGACTACCTTCCCCAACTCTGAGGATTGATTCTTCCAACAGGACAGTGCTCCATGTCTCAGGATGAAATGTGATCAATAGGAACATGGATGGTCACAAGCGAGCAAACAAAGACGAACTTCTTGAATTTTGCACCAAGTCGCATAAAGTGACCCAACAGCAATGTAAAAGACGCATGCTGAGATGCATGAAAGCTAATAGATCTACAAACACAGCATCTTTTTTTTTGCTATCATATTTGGAATTTGGGAGAAATTTCTCAGTAGTTTATAGAATAACAAGAAAACTGCAAATTTTACCAAAACACATATATAAAAAGTAAAACCTGATAAACTGATCATTTTGCATCGTCTCTTTTTTTATTCCATAAGCCATGCACTATAAAAAAGCCAACTTATGAAAAGTTATCTAAATAAAGTTTAAAAAGTAAACTGAACTGAGATATTTTTATTTGAAATGTTCAGAAATAATACTTAGTTTATTCAACAAATATGTTGCTTCAATGTTAAAAACTGTATAATACTAAAAATGTTTTGTAGAACTTACATTAAAATGTTAGTTTTGCGTTAAAGCGTGTGTTTCTTGTTGGCGCATGCGCATATGGAGCGCATATGGAGCATGATCATTTGAAACTAGACCTGGGCGATTTAATCGTTATTTTCGATTATTTCGAATTTATGGTTTATGCAGATTTTGAAAAATGAAAATCGATTTTACAGTTTCACTTTGGTGCGGCACCGCGAGCTTCTGTAGTTTTGCGACGCCCCCTCTGTGACTCCGACGTGAGAAATACGAGATACAACATGGTAGCGCGCTCTGATGAAACCAAAGAGATCGTTTCCATGTTTGTGGCAACTAAAGGAAGCTAATTTACTCGAGCACGACTAATTTCCTCGCGCAGTTCAAACAGAGACACACTGTTGAATCGGCGTCGTGTTTGCCGCTGCGAGCTAAACAAGACAAGCGGCAGCGCGAAAACACCGGCTACAAGCCAGGAGAAAACAGCGAGCACATTTCCACACTGTATCCTGTATGATAAGAGCCTCGATGGAAAGACATTACTGATGTTGTGTCGTGTTATAGCGCTAAAGACATTATGCTCATATACACAGTTAAAAACTATACTGTCTGCTTTTTTTTCTTCATTTTTCATTTATTTGAAGCAAAAAAGAGAGAGACAAATGTTTTGTGGTTTATTAAATTTTAATTATGAAAATAATCATGAATAAATAATGGAGCAATCTGTCGTAATTGCCTTCAGCAAACAAAAAATATTTTGTTCTGTTATTTGTTGGGTAAACAAATATATTTATTTTGTGAGAACTAAGGATTTTAACAAAAATACTTTGAGTTGCTTTGTCTTCAGACCCTGTTTGTTCAGTTAACTCATGAAAGTGCTTGTGATAGGTTGCCTTATTATTTTAAGTTAACTCAACTTTTTTTTTTTTTTTTTACAGTGTGTAATACTTTATACATAATGTTTAAGGCAGCAACATTTAGACTAATAGAATTCACTGTCAACGGCATGGATGAGGATGGCTCTACCACCAGCAAAGTGGATGTTGCATACCCCATGAGACAGTGTAGTTGTGCCCCTGGCATGATCGGTGCAGTATGTTCACCCTGTCATTTAGAATATCAATGAGAAATGTCATTTTAATCATGGTGCTGATTTCTGGCAAAACGACCATTGGGAATGCAATGTACAGTAGGTAGGACAAGTAATGCAACAAACTTTAACTTTGGGAGAAATAAGAAATTAAGCGATTTCAGGATCTTGAGTGGGAGTCAAGATTGATGGCATGTTTGTTGTTTAGTCGTTCTCTGTGAAGCATCAGTTTTCTATGGTTGCACAAGTTCCTTCTTCTTTCTGAGCCACTCTGTGATACTTGGTGTGCTGCTGCAGACTTGAAATGTTTGATGAACTTGAACTAGAACAACCCAAATGTTTTGTAAATGTAATGTTTTTGTCTTATTTGCATCAACAGATTTATAAACGGTAAGCTTTAATGAAATTGCGATAATGAACGTGACAGTAGTAACTAACTTTTATTGTTGATGTTCCACAACATTAACCATAGCTATACACTATATATAGCAACCCTGTTTCACAACACCCTACATGTATTTTGATTATGCCATATTTCAGAAATGTACTTTTTAACTAATTTCTTTAATGTACAATGTTATTGCGTACGAAACAAATTAATACAATATTAAGGTTAGTTGGTTAGACATAATAAATGCTGTACCTGCTTTTTAGTCAGGCATCCATTTGTTTGAGTTTTTTTTTTTTTTCATTTGCTTTCAAGTGAAAATAATGACTTTTGAATTCTGCATAGGCGGCACGGTGGTGTAGTGGTTAGCACTGTCGCCTTGCACTGCCAGGGTCCGGGTTCGATCCTTGGCCATGCTCGATTCCCGTCTCTGTGTGCATGGAGTTTGCATGTTCTCCCCATGCTTGGTGGGTTTCCTCCGGGTTCTCCGGTTTCCTCCCACAGTTCAAAGATATGTAGGTTAGGCTAATTGGCGTTCCCAAATTGAGTGAGTATATGTGTGTGTGTGTGTGTGTGTGTGTGTGTCTGTGCCCTGCGATGAATTGGCACCCTGTCCAGGGTGTACCCTGCCATGTGCCCTAAGTCTCCTGGGATAGGCTCCAGGCCCCCCGTGACCCTGAATACAGGATTAAGCAGTATAGATGATGAGTGAGTGAATTCTGCATAAATTTGAAAATTTGAATTCTGCAAACTTAGATACAAGATAATATAAGATACGCTTTGTTGTCTGTCTCAGATCTTTGACAGACTCCAATAATTTACACACAATACAAACACAAATAAAAAAGTCTATTTTTTACTGTTCAAACCTGTGTCTGATTATTGCACTGGGAATAAATGGTTTCTTGTTTTTCTGCGTAAATGAGACTTTGTAGCGCCTGCCTGATGGCAACATGAACTATGTAGGGGATGAGAAGGATCCTCAGTGATCAGGGTTGCTTTCCTCATATTAAGCGGCTGTATAGTTCAGACAGAGAACTCAGGGGTGATCTGGTTATTTTATTGGCCTGAATGATTGGACTAGACAATTTTATTCTTTTGTTTTTGACGGTGATAAAACTGTACCAGGATGCAATGCTGACAAAATAAATAAGGATGGATTCAATCAGAGATTTGTAAACCAGTTAAAAAGAGTTTGAGTTAAAATATCTTTGTTTACCTGAAATGTCCTTAATTTCTACCAGGTGAAGATGGTTGTTGTACAACAATGTGAACATTCAGTAAGTGGAACCCTGATTCTTGAAAATTGATAGATAACTTCAGCAACTTTGCTTTTTTTTTTCTCGTAACCCTCCCATACATAGCCACATTTGAGGAAAATTTGTGCTATTGTTGTCACATGTATACAATGGCCACTCTTTGTTATAATTTCCTGCAACTGCTTCAGAGTTGCTGTAGGCCTCTTGGTAGCCTCTCTGACCAGTTTATTCTTGGCTCTTTAATCCAGTTTGGAGTGTTGTCCTGATCCAGGGAGGATCCGTATTGTACCAAATACCTTCCTCTTCTTAATAATAGACTTCACTGTGCTTCTAGGCAGTAATAAAGCCCTTTAATTCTTTTTTTTGTACAAATCTCCTGACTTGTGCCTGTGCACAGCTTTTAACCCATAGTCGATTATTTGCTTTATTTGCACTACCACAGATAGAACTGCTCCAACTTTTCATGCTGAGCTACCTGAAATGACCCGAGCTGATCACATTTGAAAGACAAATAGCTTCATGTGAAGGTGATTATCTCCACCTGATTGAGTTTACAAGTCATTTTTAAGAGGAAAGTAATCTTTTCCGAATCAATGATTTTTCCAAGTTTTTTTTCTGTGGTGTTATATCTTTCACTTGGATGTTAAAAGTTTCACTCAGTAAATAAAGCTGGATAAAACAAAAACTGTGTCTAAATTCATTTTAGGCTGTGAAGCAACAAAATGTGGTTATTTTAGAATGGGATGACTCTTTTCTATACTCACTGTACACACACACACACACACACACACACACACACACACACACACACACAGTATATATATACTGTAGGAATATTCATTCCAGTGTTAAACAAGTGCATTCTTCTGATAGCGCTGCACTAAAAGAGGATTGTTCGTGTTATATCACCCAGTGGGCGTTAATTAAAATGAAGGTGTGTATGCAAATATTCAACCAATGCTCACAGCTCTGGTGTCGTGCTAAGCGTGACTTCAATTTCCTCTGAATTGGTTTACAAATTGAGCTGTGAAATTTATGCAGAGGTGTGAAAATGAAAGATAAACGGAATAGCGCACCTTCCTATAAAATACAAAATGAATGACAGAATTAACGTTGAAAAATCTAAACGTGGAACAATACTCGAGGTCTTTTTTTTTTTCGACATGAAATTTTATTTTCTGTTTATTTATTTATTTTTTAAATATAGAGTAAACTCCATATAACAAATTGAAGAAAGCCCCAGGCGCAAAAACACAGCAGGCACAAAATAAGTTCAGGAACCTTTGTTCAGTTTTAAACTTTAACAAGGCGCCAAACTTTTTTTCTTGTTCTTCTTTTTTACTGTTAATTTTTTTGTGATCACCCCCTACCCCAAGCCCCGCCCCCACCTTCAAAAAGAGAGAGAGAGAGAGAGAGAGAGAGAGAGAAAGAAATTTGCCCCAAGCATATAAATGCTTTTGAGGCCTCATTTTATCATTCATGCAAAGTGAAGATATGTATGTGGACTTGAAATTACAGTAAATATTAAAATTTTAATTTTAAAAAATCTGGCCTTGGGCCCTGGGGTTCCGTCCCTGATGCATTTCCATTGTACTGCCTAAGTCGATATCTTGATTAACTGTCACAGCCACAACTGCAGAAACAAGATGTGACATTTCATTAGAGAAACTCAACACATTAAAAGAAAAGAAAAAAATAAAGACTAAAGTTCAGATAGTGAAGTTTCCCTGATAATTTTTACTACATTATATGCCATTCATTCATCTTCAGGCAGCGCTCAGTCAGGGTCACAGTGGGCTCAGAAAGTCATTACTACGCTCTGAATGGTCTATCAGCTTATCAGACATTTTATTTATTTATTTATTTATTTATTTATTTGCAACACTGTGATTAATTAAGTGTGGCGCGGTGGCTAAGTCATTGTCGCCTTGCACCTCCAGGGTCTGGGTTTGATTCCCGACTCATGTGTGTGTGCATGGAATTGGCACATTCTCTCCATGCTTCACGTGTTTACTCAGACAGTCAAAAGACATGCAGATTAGTCTATTTGGCGATCCAAATAGCGTTCCTGTGTAAAGGTATAAAGCAGTGTAGATGATGAGTGCGTGATGTTATAACGATGTTATAATAGTAATAATGATAATGAAGACATGAAGAGAATACAAATACTATATATATTTGTTCTTTTTTTCCCCTTCATATACGGTATATATAGACACACTGGAACCTTGGATTGCGAGTAACTTGGTCTGCGAGTGTTTTACAAGACAAGCAAAATTTTAAAATAATTTTTAACTTGTTAAATGAGAGCTTGATCTACAAGTACTGTAGTAGACAGGCTCTTTGTATGTCAAGTGTCACATAATCACAACTGAGCCAATGGTTCTTCTGTCTCTTGCGCTTCGGCATTGTGTGTAATCGTCCCCTATGCTCAGTCTCAGTGTATATGAGTCACTCATATAGTCATCATCTGTGCACGTGTACTATTTACTATATTTATTTCGTGACCACATGTGTGCATGTGTAAAGCATTTTTTTTTCTTTTTATTTTGTGTCCAAGTTTAGTAACTGTTCTTTACTAACTGTACTGCTACAACAGCCCCATGAAGAAAAAAAAGGCCATAGCAGTGCCGGAGATGAATCTGGTTAGAGGGGTGATTCTGTTAGTGTATTACTTTTTTTCTGCATATCCAGGGTAGGACAGGGTCAGCCATGATCCGGCATCCATGGAGACATCCGTGAAACTAGTTAGAAAATATGCAGCTTTTCATGTTACCTGAAAAGCACCCACACTTGAAGCTCAAACCACTTATGCACAAAATGACACCTGCTCATTGTTGTTACATTTCTGCACCAAATAAGCCATAACATTAAAACCCACCACCAGTAGTGGTGACAACATCATGGGCACCCAAGAATGGAAGGGATGAAAGACTTGCACTTCTGGTCCAAACCCACAGAAAAGCCAATGCAACACAAAAAAGTCAATGCTGGCCACAATAGAACAGCCAGTGCATTACATCCTGCCCTATATTGGGATTAACAGGCAAAATAGTTCAAAGTTGTTGACTTAGCCTCCAAATTTTCCATCCAAATCTCCAACTGATCAAGGATCCATGCAATGTACTGGACATACAAATCGAATCTGGGCACCATCCTGCAACCCACAGCGCCCCCCAGAGGTCCTATGGAGTCACAACCTGAGGTTTTAATGTTAATGATTAAAACCTAATGGTTAAATGTAAAACCTAAAGGTTAACCTGATGGTTAAATGTTATAGATTATCAGTGTATACCAGCTTTATATTATATTTGTTTTTGTAATTCAAAATTGTGTCTTTAGTGGTAAACTGTTCCAAATATCGTCAACATAACCGTTATGTTTTCACACAATAATAATCATTCATTATTTAATAATAACAATCATATAATGCCTTCCATGATGTAGACACACTGTGAATGAGAGTTATAGCCCTGACTGATGGAGACACACTTCTTGTCCTTGGGTTTGAGTTCATGATTAATCTCGGTTTATGTCCAGCTCAGGGAAATGAAATTAAACCAGGAACCCAGGAGTAATGTACCGGGAGCAAGGTTGCCCAAAGCAAAATTCATGATCCAGCAAAATATCTAACATTTGTTACTTAAACCAGTTTAAAACTTAATAAATTACAGTATTTGTACACTGTTTATTATTATTAGCATGGAAGTAATGCAAAGTGCTAATTATTTATAATGCATTAACATATCTTCTCATCAGTACATCTTCATCTGTGCTCTATTGATGCAAAACATCTTCGGATTTAAATCTTAAGTGACACTCGCACACTTCCCAATTACTGATTAATGGAGCATGTGTAATGACAAATGACAAACGCATAAAACCCACATCTAACATCTTCATTTAGCCATACTATATGTACTTTCACCATGGAAAGCAGAGACGTGCTAGTCCTCTTCCCAATTTCTGATGAAATTATCATCATAATTCAGACTTTGTATTCCATATGACCCACGGACGGCGAGACGTCGTCATTTCATTTTAATCAGAGCTACAAATTGGTGCTGCACTTAAGCTGTGAACCTTGATTATATTAGAATATCAAATAAGGAGAAAGAAAATGAACATACTTCTTGCATTTACATTTTCTGATACAATTCAATTTTTATTTGTATAACACTTCTGGATTCCTAATGAACATGCCAAAGGAGACCATGGCAACAACAACAACAACAACAACAACAACAAAACACCCTGAAAATGACATGGAACAGAACTCAAAAACAAACCCATCATCTCGTGAGTGACATTGGATAGTGGCATCATGAATATAAATTATGTGGAACACTGAATTGGTGGATTAACATAATTCACTGCCCAGAACAAGAGACGATCATAGATGAAGTCAATGTGTGTGGCCGATGAAGAAGTCCCCGCTGCATCTTTAGAAAAGCCTTTCATGATGAATTGTTGGAGATGCAAGGATACACATGCTACCTTGGTATTATGGACAATGCTTCCACTGGTTGTAATCGTTCATGCCATTACCTGTTTTTGTTAAACAAAGGTCAGTCATCGTTCACTATTTCTCACTCATGCTCTACCCACATATCCTGTACAAGCCTGTGTGTGTGTGTGGGGTGGGGGGGGGATGGGTGGTAACTCCTAACCCAGGAGACTTAGGGCACGAGACGGGGTACACCCTGGACAGGGTGCCAATAGTCAAAAAAAAAAGTACAAATGTACTCACCATCAGTACACCAACAGTACTGAGCTTGTATTAGCTCACAGTAGCTCTCTCACTCACTCACCATCTATACCGCTTAATCCTGTATTCAGGGTCACGGGGGGCCTATCCCAGGAGACTTGGGGCACATGGCAGGGCAGTGCCAATCCATCGCAGGGCACAGACACACACACATACACTCATTCACACACTACGGGCAATTTGGGAACACCAATTAGCCTGACCTACACGTCTTTGGACTGTGGGAGGAAACCGGAGCACCCAGAGGAAACCCACCAAGCACGAGGAGAACATGCAAACTCCATGCACACAGAGACGGGAATCGAGCCTGGCCGGGGATCGAACCTGGACCCTGGCGGTGCAAGACGACAGTGCTAACCACTACACCACCGTGCTGCCTGCTCAAAGTAGCTTTTAAGTCATAATAAAAAGAATCTCTCTCCCTTTCATACCCCGTCCCTTCACGCAATTATGTAATGCTGATTTAAATGAAACACATCACTGTGCATATTTAACGTAACACCATGCGCAAATGTAAAGAAGTAGAAAATACAAATATTTGTTGTAGTGGCTACATTGTTGTAACATGTTTTGTGGCTTTGGGATATAACCATGACCTGAATGACCAAGAATCTTTAAAAAGAAAGTGTTTGTAAAACCCGTAATCATGTTCTCCCTTATTTGAACAATTTTTTATCAAATTAAAAAATCTAAATTTGGAAAAGCTATTACGTGATGATATGTACCTTTGGTCGAGAGGTGCACACTCCCCAATAGAGATGTATGTTCTCCCCATAGACCTACAACATAATCTTAGTAAACTCATAATGATGCCTTAGTACGTCTTCTAATAATTGTCTCTTGTGCTCCTACAACTTGCACGTACATTCTATTTCCCACCATTAACCTCCTGAACCCCATTGCCTCCTCACATCCACCTTTTACCAGCATTTTTTTTTCTTTTACAAAAAGGATAAGATTCTGCTCCAGGTCTGTCACAAACTATTAAACTGCCCATAATTTGCCAACACTGGTCCTGGAGGACCCCTGCCTACTCATTTGTGTGTTTTCCCTGCTCTAACACACTCACTTCTAGTCAGACAATGTTCCTAAATTGCTGATTAGTTAAATCGGGTGTGCTGGGATCAGAGAAAACACTAACATCTATAGGGCAGGGGGTCCTCCAGGACCAGGGTGGGGACCAATGGATTAAGACATGGACCGTGTGACTTCACATTCATTTGTTACACACACAATCATACCCAGTACGATATGCAGTGAAATACTTTAGGACCCTCAAAAATGACTGGATCTCAGGATCATATACCATATTAAAACATTAGCAGAACATGACATTTTATACATTCGTTTTATTTTTTATTATTATTATTATTACAGTACATTATATGGTAACACTTTATTATAACTGCACACTATGAAGCATTAGTTAAGCATGACTTAATACTTAGTTCATCATTTAGAAAGCATCGCTTCCACATTAATTGGCATTAGCAACCACTTTATAAATGCTTTAGTACTGATCACAAAGCATGTCTATAATGTCTTTGATAATTGCATTTACAATGCTTTATTAATGATCAATTCATATTTTTCAAAGAAGTATTAAATTACATATAAACCAGTTATTGAGAGGTTGTGGGTATGATTGTGTGAATGAAGCATAAAGTGTTACCCATTATATTAATTTCAAGCATTTAACCATTAACCATGAGCTGTTTTGAAATTTCTCATGTAAAATCCTGCCTCTTTCACTTGAAATACTCTTCAGATCATGCATTTTGTCATACTTACACTTCTATTCTTTGGTAAACCTAGAAAAAGATAAAAAAAAAAAAAAAAAGTTTTTTTTTTTGTTTCCACAAACACATGAAAAAGTGAATGTTACATAATAGGTCCCTTTCAGACATAATAGGGATAATCACCTGAGGCCTGCTCACCCACCTCATAATATTATTTATTTATTTATTAATTAAACTTTTGCTATATCTTAAGATGGCTTAATGCAAAACAGCAATATTGAGGAGGAAAATGTTTTAAATAATAGAAATTATGTGTCAGCCATAAATGTTAGGTCAAATGTATTTGTGGCCAATAATCAGCCAACAGAATTGGCACTCAAGCTGAAGCATAAAATTAACAAAATTGAGTTTTAGTTCTTTTAGAGCCAGAAATGATTAGTTAGAAAAAATTATTCAGTTATCACTGAGATAATAACAGCTTTAAGCGTTAGTTCTCTAAAAAAAAAAAAAAATGGACGTTTCTACATAATGCTAAAAGCCACTTTTATACACACAACTTTATACACACAATGTTCTCACAATAATCACTGTCTACAAGAAATTCAATGAGAAATCTTGTAGAAAGCGATTCTTGTGAGAAAATTGTCTTCCTGTGACCTAGAAAAGATGTTAAATTCTGGGCGTATGGATTTGAGAAGAGCTTTTAATGAGAACTGGGAGTTTTTGGTGGGTGTATTTTGAGCTTATGGAAAAATGATGAAATCTTATGGTTTTGTGATTAGAGCTTGGCATGAAAGGAATGTAGAATGTTCTTCTTGTGAAAAAATCTACAGAAAGAATTGACACGTCCAATAATTTTTGGGGATAATGTTTGGGGAGTTGAGAGAGTGCGTCAATAACCCAGGAGTTCCAGGAAATCTCCTGAGAAAACGCCAATTTTCTCATCACCATAGCTCTCGGTAAGTTTCCTCGCCAGGCTCCTGTATGTGCGTATGAAATGGGCTTAATCACAGAATTAGTTGCTTATTGTAACACCATTTCATTTTTCCTGTTAGACTTCACTTATGTCAGCACGTTTCTTTCTCGTTGCTATGGAAACAATGTATTCAAACATGATCATTCATATAAACCGGTGGTTATCTACAGAACTGCTGTTTACATTTACCTTCAGCCACATTACTGATGATTTTTCTGTAAGAGCCCAACAACTCCTGTGGGCACGAGTAGAACAGCAGCTACACTGTAAACCTGAATAAGTTGGCAAAACTCAAAAAATCAGTTACATTAAAGATGTACAGTAATGATGTTTTCAATTTTCAGTAAACAGTTTTGTGTTTTTGTTCTCATTCATATTAATCGTTAAGTACTTACAGTACATTACGAGTAGCCTAACTCATACTATCAGTTTTTTAGTTGTTGCAAATTAAATAGATCACCAGTTTTTACGCCAGATGCCTTTCGGAACACAACCCTCCAATTTTTATTGGGGACAGGTACTTCACCCAGTGGCTGGGAATCGAACCCGGCCCTTTCGCATGGTTCACAGTTACCGTGGCTTAAAATATCAAATTTGTTCAGCTAACTTGAAAAGTGTCATTTCTACAAACTCATAAATACCAAAAAGTTCTAAAGACTCATCAAGGTCTATTAATTTGAACTAACTGTAATTGTTTAAGTTAATAGTACTCAATATGTTTAATTACCTTGAGCATTAGGGTTTAGAGTGTAAGACATTGGATCAGTGTCCAAAAGGTCATTCATTCACTCATCGTCTACACCGCTTTACCCTGTATACAGGGTCATAGGGGGGCCTGGAGCCTATTCCAGGAGACTTAGGGTACAAGGCAGATGAGGCAAAAATCCATTGCAAGGCACGCAAATCCATCCCTACACACACTACTGGTAATTCAGGAACGCCAATTAGCCTAATCTGCATGTCTTTGGACTATAAGAGGGAACCGAAGTATCCAGAAAAAACCCACCAAACACAGGGAGAACATGCAACTCCATGCACACAGACCCGAGAGGGGAATCAAACCCGGACCCTGGAGGTGCGAGGGGACAGTGCTAACCACTACACCAGCATGTCGCGCATTGAAAGGTCATGGGTTCAAATTAAAAAGGAACGGTTAGAAAGTAAAAACTCTGATTCTGGTTAATAAATCATAAAACAGACAGAGAGTTCCCAAAAATTTACTGAAATTTGTAGCCCCAAGTCTTTTTATTTTTGGGAAGTTTGTATGATTGATGCGTAGGATTTCATCTGCACCTCTACAAGCAATTGCCTTTAACTCTCAACAAAATTGATAACCAAAAAATGACAATGTAGTTCATAATCATCATTCAACTCACCATAAGCACATGAGAAATGAATAGCACTGCATTGTGATTATCTTGACAAAACATATCAAACAGGAAGCATCCACTATTATTGTTGTAATTTAGATAATGCTGCTCGACTGTTTGTCTTATTAAAATAAACAGATTACTGTTCAGGCACAATAATCTTCATCCCCACAGCCACTTTACTGATCCAACATGGTGAGGTTGAATTATTTTTCTAGATACGTATCAATCCCGTGGTGTCTCTGCTTTTAAAAGCAAAACAATGTGAGTTTTAAAGCAGAAATGATTGAAGGCAACCACAAGCAACTCAAACAGAGCCTAATGATTTAGTTATCTAGCATGAATTTGTTAAATCACAAAAAACACGGAAAGGCATACTACGGTAAATGATTAAGAAATGAGTCAGTATTGCCAGATTTCAACCAAGCTACCAGTGTTCTACGTTATTAAGGATCATCAACATGTCATAGTCATAGTTGATGTTCATGGGGTTTGACATGTTCTCCCCTTGCTTGGTGTGTTTCCTCTAGGTACTCTAGTTTCCTCCCACAGTTCAAAGAGAAGCAGAATAGGATAGTTCATGTTTCTGAATTGCCTGTTGAGTGTGTGTGTGTGTGTGTGTGTGTGTGTGTGTGTGTGTGCATTGCTTGGTGCAATGGATTGGCACCATGTTCAGAATGTACCCTGTCGATTGCCCAGATTCCCCTGGGATAGGCTCCAGGCCTTACGTGACCCTGCACAGGATGAGGGCTATACAAAAGGGATGGCCATCCCTGGTCCTCGAGATCCACAGCCCTGCATGTTTTCCAATAATCCGTGCACTACTCACTAATGATTACCCAGATCAGGTGTGTTCAATCAAGCAGAAGCTGGAAGATTCCATCTAAGATGTGGGTGAAGTGGGGGAATTGGTTACTTCCAGCTTCTGATTGACTGAACACACCTGATGTGATGCGATATGATGAGAAAAGATAAAACTTTATTAACCGCGGAGGAAACTCTTGTGCCAGAGCCTGCTCCATGTGCAAACAGAGTAAAACATATACAACACAATGAAGTCAAGTAATAAGTAAAGTCAAATCAACATAAAAAAGCCACAAAATAGACAGACATAAGTACAATACAGCCACCGGTATCAATATTGCACATGATATTGATCATGGCAGAAAAATTGCAGAGGTAAGACTATTGTAGTGCACCTATTGTTTCTAGGCTGTGACCATTATTTTAGCTCTCTTCATTTTAGCTCAGAAGTTGGAGGAGTAATGTTTGATGGGTCAGGGGTAGCTCAGTGGTTAAGGCATTGACCTACAGTTCAGAAGATCCCAGGTTCAAACCTCACAACCATCAGGTTGCCACTGTTGGGCCCTTGAGCAAGGCCCTTAACCTTCAATTGCTCAGATGTAATGAGATAAAAATGTAAGTCGCTCTGGATAAGGGCGTCTGCCAAATGCTTAGATGTAGATGGCCACAGGAAGGAAAGACCTCCCGGTGGTGCTTCTCGGTGGTCTCAGTCAACAGCTGAATGTCCTCTGGTAGGACACCAGTGTGGCATGCAGCTGATGGGACGTACTTGTCATGCACACTCGTAACACGACCGGCACTAGGACCTGGAAGTAATACGGTCGCATTTCAGGAAGCATAAAAGGAAACAAGATGGCGCTTCACATTGCTCAGTCATTGAGTTCGCCGATGCCTTGTCTGACGCTTCGCCGACTATTCTGTGAGTACTCACCGATTTGGGTTGCTTTTTTGATTGAGTGTGTGTTGCTAGAACGCGGATTTATTTGTGTAGATCCTTGCTCTTCGTGTAAGAGAGTTCTTAGATAAATTGCGTGGTTATCCTGCCTACTCGCGTTGCTTCCGCGTTTGGGTTTACCATCCACGCTACACGGGCTAACTGCTAAGGCTTCTGTGCTTACCCTCCGATAGCTCGTGACAGAATTGTTCAGAATCCGAAGACGTTTCTTCAGCATTCCTGGATCAGAAACCTCCACCAGAGACTCCAGCTCCACTCCAAAGACAGAGCCAGCTTTCCTAATAAGTTTGTTAATTCTGTTGGCATCGGCTGTCTTTACTCGGATGGTAGGACTGTGAGCAGTATCTGAAGTCAGACATATAGAGTGTGAACAGAAAGGGAGACAGGACAGTTCCCTGAGGGACCCCCGGCTACGGTATCCGACCATGGTTTCCAACACTGTGTTTAGCAGTTTTGCATATTGTAAGGTAGGGTTATTCAGGCCACCAGTGTATCCATGTCCAGTAGCTTATTGCTAGGTACGGCCGGTCTTAGTTTGTTGAAAGCACTTGTAAAGTCAAAAATATGACTCTTACTATGCTATCTGCCTCCTCAAGATGAGTGTTTAGCAGTAGCATAAAGGCACCATTGTGAGGCTGATGGGTGGTCCAGTGATGGTTCAACTATTGAACAGAGGTGCTTCAGGACCAGCCTCTCCATTGACTTGACATGATGTGAGGTCAAAGCCACTGGTCGGTAGTCACTGTGTGTGCATGAGTGTTTATTTTTGATCCGGGTAATTAGCCATGAGTAGTGCAGGTATAATTGCAAAACATGCAAGGCTACGGCTTTCCAGGACCAGAGTCAGCTACCCCTGGTATAGAGCATGAATGAGTGACTAAGTTAATGACATATATACTTTCTCAAAAGAGCATATTCCTGGGTGGTGCAGCAGTGAAGCATTTGCTCATTCCTCTGAGTCCAAATACCGGCAATGCCACAGCTGTCCATGGGTTCAAGGAAGCAAAATTAACCACGCTTTCAGATGAATTAACTTATCAGAACTGGGAATTTATTCCATTTATCAAAAGGACTATTTTTTTTTTCATCTGCAAGCATCAAAACTACAAATAATATCAATTCATCAATAAATATTACTATAAACTTCAATTTTCACTTGTGTAATAAATACACAAATAACCTTCAACATACATTCTGTGGCAGCTGTGTTTTTAATCGATCAATTTTTGTTTTATGTGTGTGTGAGTGTACAGATGCTGCTTCTACAAAAATGTGTGAGCAGTTGTGAAAAAGCTTGTAAAATGGCTGCTGATGGCTTCATCGATCACCGTTTGTCCTCTTGGGAAGATACAGGAATAACTGGACGCAGTAGCTGTCACAGTTCTTTCTGACAGAGGGGAATTATAAGGCGATTCAAAAGCTGTCTTCTATGTCCCTATTACTAGAGTTCGATTAAACCTTCTATATGGCTATCAGAGGGCGCAGACATTCCAATGCTTATGGTTGCCATAGTCACAAAACTGAAGTTTAATATAAAGCTTATCAGAGGATACGTGAACTCCATTCATATTCACATTCAAGTCAGAATCTTAATTTAAAACGCTGTCAGTACTGTTGACCTTGTCTGCCTTGTAACATGTTTGCCTTATTGAGTGTATGGTTTTGTTGAATAAACCTTTAGAGATGACCACATATCCACAGTGTTGCACGTCATTGATTCCACGTGTCCTTGACCTCAGACCAAAGACAGACGCTTTAATACAGTAAAAAACGATGATGAGACCTCAGCATTCTCAGCAATGACGAAGCGGACACTCAAATCATTAAAAAAATATTAAATGACCTACATGTGAGGGAACGTCGGCGGTAAAATGAATAACACAATAAGCTGGGCGTTTAAGCGGAACGAGCTTGTCGAGAGATATTTCAGGAAAATTAACCCAGGCCATGTAGCACACAGCAGTAAATCAAACAGGGCTTCAGGGGAGAAAAGCTCGCTTCGTGTTATGGTGCAGGACAAAAGAGAATTTTTGTAGCCATTCTGACGCTAATAAAGGGAACTCTCCCTAGGTAAGTAAATAAAAAATAAGTAAATAAATAAAAGATTTATTTGTTCGGTTTTAAAATAAAGATAAAAAGTGAGCTGGATGGTCTGTCCGCTGTGCTTCGGTATGACGTCAAGACAGATACGATGCATGTCCACGACAGACAGGGTGTCGACAGATCTTTCTGGTTTATTAACAGAGGTACAGTATGTAAGCACTAACCCATTCCCTGTGCTACTACATCAAAGCCATTAGCATTCTGTATAGAAACAAATGGGTTCCGGTGAGCCAAAGGAAGTATTACCATATAAGGAGTGAGAGCACAATGAGATGGTTGTTTTCTGAAGCTATGAGAACAAAGAGTGATGTAAGTGATAAAAACATGGGAAAGTCCATACAATGTCAGAAAACCCTAACCATTATAAAGAGCTTAACAATTATTGTCTACGGGTTTTTTCTGTCTTAATGGAAGTAGTGGCTCGACAGTTCTGCCTCTGGGTTACTGACCGGAAAATCGAGGGTTCAAGTCCCAGCAGCACCAAGCTGCCACTGTTGGGCCCTTAATCCTATCTACATAAAAACTCACTTCACTTGGCTTTTCACTGACACAAACAAGTTCTCCTGGACGTACGCACAACTTCGCCGTTGTGCAGTTCGGCTCAGTTATTTCGATCTTTTGCAGAATGCTTTCCAAACCGGGAAAATTTCAGTTGTTTGAGGCGGGGAGTTCATATGCCAATTTGGTCATTTCGCTATTTCCACCAACTAGCTAATTCTCTCCATCATGCAATAGGTTAACTAAGGAAATGCTTTCATGTGATTAGACTGGTGATTTTGTAGAAAATCACCCTCGGCCTACAATTCTGCCTACTTGAATTTACAAGATCGGCTAGTGTCACTATGATTGACAAGCCAGAAACGATATTCCATCCCTCCCACTATGAGAGTACAGCCAGTTTTACTTTCTTTTTTACTCATGGTCACGAATGACTGTGGCACTTTAAAGTGGTGCCACTCGAAAGCTGACATGATGTCATTTTTACACAGTGCCACCTTTCATTAAACCCCCTCATTAATCAAGTTGCATAAGAGCCAATTGAATGCCATCCATAGAGTTTTACTTTATTCAACATGGAGACATTTTCATATTCTATTTATTCCTGGGAACCTTGACAGCTGTGTGGTTCCACCATTACACCACAGCTTTTAAATGCAATTCATGCTTCATGCAGAGAGCATTTAAACAGTGATCACAAGTGCCGTTTGTGTGATAAGTTGCAAACTAATTCCAGATTGAACGCTAATTTCAGACGCACTGTGAACACGTTGTGTGAACGTAGCAACCTGCAATTTGTGGCGTGTCTGCTCAAATACATACAACTGGCCCACACAGAGTTAATCACCAGCCTAGGTAAACTGCTCCATTTAACACTATCTGCCTTCGCCTCCCCTGTTGCGCGGTCAGTTTGACCAGGAAATAACAAACAAGGTAGAATACATGGGCAAAACTTTGTGGACATCTGGCCATCAGTATTCTCTAAAGATCGCATTCCAGATTGAGTCCCCCCCTCTGGGGAGCATTTTCTCTTTTTTTATTGTAATAGGTGAAAGATTTGTATAACAAATCATTATTGCTTATCTATGATAGGCATTTAATCCGATGAAATTTCTCATGGATAAAAGTCATTAAAAAATGATTGACATTAACAAAAGATCCCAAGCATGATGTTTTAAAGAAGGCCATACGGTTGTGAATGACGATCTCAACCGAGGTGGCTCAGAGCCCTCTTCAGTCGTTCCCGTGAACATGGGAGGAACAGCTGAACCTTGAAAAACGTTAGCCTATTTGTTGTCTACTTTGCGAAGGAGTTCATGGTAAAGCACATTAATCATTAATGGCAAAGGTGAATATACTGTACTGTGGGACAAGAATGTCTGACAATATATTTATGGTTTCACAATATTTGGGCTCCGCTGATTTTTAATTTTGAGATGAAAATAAACAGACTGTAAGTTCTGGTCCATATCATATTAAGGCATGGTTTTTGACAAGGTGGAATTGTGGGTGACAGATCTGGATGAGTTCAGCACTGTCATTCCACAGCAGTTTATGTGCCAGATGGAAGTGAGCTCTCAAGGTGATATGATGTACAAGATGTGAACAAAATTCAGATTTTTCATTGAAGCCTGGCTGCTATAAATATGATTATATTTTGTATGCAAAAGATCATGTTGTACTTTTGAAGGTGTTCTTTGCATGCAGAGAATTCAAGATAAATCAACAAAAGATAGATAAGATTTATGAGGGATAGACTACATTAAGAACATTATGGATTGTCAGGTAAAAAGAATACTGTACACATAAAGATGAAAATCTGTAGATGACAATGGATTAACTGGTTCAATTTGGTTGTGTTTACACTGTCAGCGGATGGAATGGAGTTTTTCAAATTGATTTGGCCCACTTCAATATTTGGTCTTACAGTAAGTTAGATACTGATCTGATTTTGCGAACAGACAAAGCGGAATTCATGTGACTTTTATGTTAATACAACGCAACACAATTTTGTTCTAGGAAAGTTGTTGTAATGCTCCACCAATTGTTCTACACACAAAAAAAGTTCTACATATTTTTTACACAAAATGTATGTAAAATTATATAAGCACCTGATGATCTCATCATTCCACTGGAAAAAAAAAATAAGCCGACACAATTTAAAAATGTTTAGTAACAAGTTGCACAGCTTTTTAATGTTGAAATAATGTTTTTGACAATTTTATTTTATTTTTTTGCTGACCTAAATAAATATTTCACACATGTACCCAGATCAATATTTTAAGTTGACTCAACTTTTAATAAAAAAAATTAAATCAGATCACGTTGTGTGCTAAATTAATTATATCTGTCTAAAGTTGACTTTGCCCAATTTTTATTCAAAAAAGTAATTTGTCTCCCCTTGTAGCCCAGTGATGTAGTTAATTCAAGTTATTGTTTTTCTATAAAAAACAAATTGGCCTAACAATACCCAGACAAAGAAAAAACACACAAACATTACTTAAAAAAAAACTTATTTTTTAAAATTCATTCAAAGCTAATCAAAGATAAAACAGTGATTTCCATAAAACAGGAGAATAAACATTCTATTTTACTTAAGGGTCAATAAAATAAATCAGATGCTTATCAGTCTTTTACTGATTATTTTATATTACAATGTCATAACCATTTTTTCAAAACTAGCAATTTTTTTCCCCTCAATGTGCGAGACACATAAAAAGAGTCTATGGAAACAAAAGTCCAATAGAAATTGTTTGGATAGCTTCATAGGTGTACGTCCAGTCCTTTTGAAATTCAATGTTTAGAGCACAGACCTGACCAAACATCACTCCTAAAGCTGCTGCATAGTCACCCAGGTGCTCAAGGACTACTACAACTTCAACAGCCTGTTTGAGCTCCTCCAGGGGATCCAAAAGGCCAACCGTCACCCCTCTGGTTCTCTTTAACCTCTCCGGTTAAAGAGAAGAACAGTGTTATAAAGACAAAAAATATACGTTTCACTGAATATTTGTTATGGTAAAAATTAAATATATGAATAAGGCTGTGTACCACCAGAGTGTGTAACAGATTGTTTCTAGAATTCTAATGATGGGTCAAAGCTACATATTGTTTCATATATAAAAGGGTTTGATATTTTCAAGGGTTTACTTTGTCATTCTCAGAAGTAATTATATGTTCAGTGTGATTTACTCAATTCCGTTTTCATATGAATAAGTTTAATGATAGAACATTCATAGATGAGCGTTAGCGACTCTGAAGCCAAACTAATACTGACATTTTATATCCCTGAACTTACCGAGTACTGAAGCACTGCTACTCCTTAACTGTTAAACACTTCTTTGTTTTCTCAACTTGAGTTTTTTAGTTTATTCAGTCTGTGTCTCCAAAGTTTTTTTTTTTTAATGTTGTCTCAACAAATACCACTGTATGAAGTTGGGCTAACAATGCAATATTAATTCATTCAGCATTTATCTAACTGGAGTTTTTACAGTGTAGTGAAGTTCATGTCATGCCCAAGAACCGATAAATACTAATGGAATGCTTAATTACCTCAATGGCAAATTTAAACTTTGCCGGTAGGATTTCAGCAGCTGGTAGCTAACAAAAATGAGGCGGCAGTTTTATTTAGGTCCAGTGCTTAAACTAAAAACATTACACCTTATAAACATTTAGGGTGATGTTGCTATAAAATAAAATTAGATGCAAAGTTTGTGGGGGTATATACCAACTACTGCCTGTTTAAAGAGATCTCAAAATATATGGTCGAATGCAGCATGATTTGTAAGTGAACCTTCCTTTAGTGGCAAAGGAATGTTGAAAGTTTAAACTGAAGCTAAAAAAATTGCCAGATCATGTGACTTTGTTTGGTGAGCTTGAACACATCTGGTGAAACCCTGTTCCTGTGCTCATTGTGGAAAGATTAGGTGCATGATTTGTTCATACTAATATCAGATACAGGACATGCTAAAGCAGAATATAGACTGTTTAAGGAAAAAATATAGGATTTGGTCAGTAAATTGGATCCTGGTCACTTTTGTCTGCCACATGAATGTAA
Organism: Clarias batrachus; assembly: GCA_003987875.1. Taxonomy (NCBI): domain Eukaryota; kingdom Metazoa; phylum Chordata; class Actinopteri; order Siluriformes; family Clariidae; genus Clarias; species Clarias batrachus. Next base: position 339,197 of record QMIH01000032.1, read on the forward strand.
TAAAGTGGCCAGATGTGGCAGAAGTACACAAACTCAATACTTAGAAAAAAGTGCATGTACCTGTTTAAAAATGGACTCCACTCCACTGTAAACCCGATTAAGTTGTCAAAACTCAAAATATTTGAGGAAATTAGTTACATAAATCTTTTTAAGTAACGATGTTTCCAATTTTAAGTAAAAAGAACTATACATTTTTGAGTTTGTTGAACTTGTTGCAAATCAAATAAATTGTTGCAGACAATCCAGCCCGAGAATCGAACCCAGGCCTTTCACATGGCAACCGAAACACCACTGAACCACCAACCAGTGCTCTATAGATTTTATAACTTTAAGGTGACAGTTACTGTTACTTAAGTACTTGTAATTACTTAAAACATCAAATTTGTTCAGCTAACTTGAAAAGTGTCATAAATACCAAAAAGTTCTGAATACTCAAAAAGGTCTATTAATTTGACCTAAAGTTAACAGCACTCAATGTGTTTAATTACTTTGAGCATTAGGGTTTACAGTGTACAAGTAGAATTACCACACATTTAAACAGTATTTTGTTAAACAGTATTTTGTTCAACATTTAAACAGTGGAGAGAGTGGACAGCTTCAGATACCTCAGTGTTCACATCATGCCGGACCTTCCATGGTCCTGTCACATCAACACCATGGTGAAAAGGGCCTGAGAGTGTCTCTACCACCTCAGATGCTCGAGAAACTATAGACTGCCATCTAAGGTGCTTAGGAACTTTTATTCCTGCACCAAAGAGAGCATCCTGATGGGAAACATTACAACCTGGTTCGGGAACAGCACCATGCAGGACAGACGAGCTCTACAGAGGGTGGTGGTGCGATCAGCTGAGCTGCACTCAATCTACAGTACAACAAGCGGTGCTGGACCAATGCCAGGAAGATCACGAAGGACCGCAGCCATCCCCACAATGGACTGTTCTCTCTGTTGAGGTCTGGAATGCAATTCCGCTCCCTGAAGTCCAACACAGAGAGACTGAGGAGAAGCTTCTTCCTGCAGGCTACGCAGACTCTTAAGCAGAACTCGACATTGGACTCAACACTCTAATTAAATCAATCGCACTAATCATCTTGATTCACATTATACATTATATATTAACACACATTTTGCACACCATGCAACTTATTTCATACTTTATATTCTTATTTGAAATCTATTAGTTTCTCCTATTTTTCTATTTCTATTTTCTATCTTCCTATTTATAGTTCTATTTATTATATTTTCTATTTTGTCTTATTTTATAGGTCATCAGGGTCGTATAAGCGTGTCACTTCATAACATACTCTGTATGACTGTTTATGTGACAAATAAACTTTTAATCTGAAGCTGAATGGTTGGTTTAGACATGGCTGGACTGAGAGGAGTAAACAGTGCATTCGTTTTTAGACAGAGGACATTACAGATAGAATGTTGAATAACTTTCAGCATTGGTGAGTTTTTTGGATAAAGAAGACACACATTGTAGGTAGCTGTGCTTGTGGTTTTGTTTCAAGGCTAAAAATAAATAATTAATTCACTTTGTTAAACATTAAACGTTTCAGCTTCTAGTGGCCAATGCTGTAGTGGTTGGCAGTATGTTTAAAAAAAAAAAGAAAAAGAAAGAAACTGAGAAATGTGCTTTGTTCTTCCACAACAAAACCGCAGATGAAACCATGATAACTGAGAGATTAATGAAGTTAATGTAAAGGAGGCACTGGACACGATGTCATGACTTGCTAATTGTGATATTAAATGAATAAATAGTGGAACAGCATTGTTAGGGATTTTATTTCACTGTCGTTGCTATCCTCCATAATGCAGAAATCTAAAATGTTAGTCTACACAATTAAACATGGGCCAACATCAAGTACATTTAATAATTTAATAAACATTAAAAGCATTATATATTTATATATATAACTTTTTACTGTGTGATCATCAGTTGAACAGTGATTTAAGTCTTTATTTAAAATGGAGTAAGTCAAAGTAGAGTTTTTTCATAAAAAAAATGAGTAAAGTAAAAAGTAGCACATATGGAAACTACTCAAGTAAAGTACAGATACACATAAAACCAAAGTAAAGTAATGAAGTAATTTTATTCAGTTACTTGTAACCTCTGGAAATAGCCCAAATCAGAATGGAAAAGATCAGATTCCATGTGGAATCTAAAAAAGAAAAAAAAAGAAAAAAAAAAGAAATAAAAGAAAATCAGATCGGAGTTACTTTGCAGTGTGAACAGTACACTGTAAAAAATAAATTGTAAATTTTACGGTAAAAAAACGGCAGCTGTGGGTGCCAGAATTTTACCGTAAAAATACATTAGTGCAATTCCATACAACCTAAAAACATTGCTACCATATTTTTCACTTAAACTTCTGGCAACCACAGCTGCCAGTTTTTTACCGTAAAATTTACATTTATTTTTTACAGTGTAGGTTCACTGGCCATGCCTCCTTTCCTGAAATGAACACACGCAGATCTAATGGATCCTTTTTATATTATTATTATTATTATTATTATTATTATTATTATTGATGCACTTCTGCCATATAAGTTGTCTTATATTTATATGGTTTATGAGGTTTATGAAGTTTATTGCACTTTTCTCCTCAACAAATAGCTACAAAATATAAAACGCTTCTTGAGCGATTTTTGATTATTCAATAAAGCTTCTGAGTAACATAATGGCTATAAACGCCGGTCCTAAAGAAATGAAATAAAATAAAAAAGCCCATCAAATCTAGTGCCTTGCTGCCTTCAGACACCACGAGGAAGGGAAAAGGTCATGATCTCAGTGTTATGGTGAAAATATGTGCAAAAAGCCTTCCTTCTTGGAATGGAAAATGAGTCAATTAGGTGTCGCTCAGCTTTTTGGCCTCGAAGCCCTTCTTCTTCTCTGCGTGTCTCCTCTCCAGCTCTCACATCATTTCCTTATGATGAGATAGTGGAAATCAAAACCATTGCTCGGGGCACCGCTTCACCGCTCAGCATGGAGCTCAGTGCACATCTCTAGTGGCCACGATACTTTGCTCTCTCTCTCTCTCTCTCTCTCTCTCCAAATGTTTATCCTCCAAAAAGGTGAACTCCGGGTTTGTGCTGTGATTCGACGGCATCTGTCTCGTAAAGCTGTTTAAACTTTCATTGGGTTATCGCCTTGAGTTACAACGCACTGAAAAGTAATGAGGTCGTATGGGAAGGGTTTATTGATTCACTCTCGCTCACTGCCAGCCGTCCAGAGTTAGATATGCAGCAAGGAGAGCGCCAGATGGCCGACCTCAACCCGCAGACCCATTAAAGAAACAGTCGGGGTCTTTTTTAAACTGATGCATGGGCACCTGAGTGACCCTAAAATGGAATATTTTATCCCTTTTATTCCGGGCCGGTACATATTAATGGTGGAGAGAAGCGAGTGTCAATTGTCATGAGGTGTGTCTCAAACTAGAAGGTTTCCCTGCTTTTTATCGACTCCTAAGGCAGCAAGACACTCCACATCTCAAAGCAGGAAGGCACTTAGCACTTATAATTCTAATTACATTAACTGCTGTAGCACTGATTACTGGAGCATGAAATCAGAAATGATAATTCATCACTGTATTCAAGTTTTCATCACAATATTCAAGTTTTTTTTTTTTTTTCAACTCACACAGATGTACTAAAATTTCCATGGTTCCACTCTAAAGGAATTGGATCCCTATAGCGTTAAAGATAAAGTTTTTAAAAGTCTAAATGAGCAATTTACCCAACGCCCAAAGCAAAAAGGCTTGATCGTTTTATGTATGTGAGACATACTGAGGCATCAAATTGGACTTTCACTTGAGAATTTAGTGTTCTGTTCATTTGAGAATCCTTTTGTGAAATGCAATCAATCATGTCAAGTACAAAGGACTTATTCCAAGTAGTAAAATGCAGTATAAGCCTGATTCTTTGTCAATGGAGGCCACTCTTTTAAAACGATGAGATTGGCAACATATATGGTGGACACAGCTTCACAAGGGCCGAAACCCCTTTCAGTGCAACTCCCAGCGCTAAAGCCACACTTTCATCCAGGAGACTTCATTTCAAAGGAAGTGGGGTATGTCATCTTTGTAGGCTTGTGGCCTCCATCTCTCTGGGAGGCCAAACTACAGTGAGATGGTCTGGTCTCTTGCTTCTCCAGCTGTTTCAGCCCTTGTAATCGTGTCAAAATCACAATGATTGTTGTAGTAATAATAATAATAATAATAATAATAATAATAATAAGTAAAAAAAAAAAGGTATGGCGTAGGTTAAATGTGGACAGCCAAGCTTCTGTTGGTTGATGTTGTGTAATTACACTTAAACACGTTTTAAAAAACCTTTCTCTCAGGGAGTGTATTTCATCCAGTTTTTTTTTATTATGCATTTTATTAATAACATCTTTTTATTTTTTACTATTCTTACATAGTGTGTCTGACATAGTCGCTTCTCCGGATCTTGAGATAGTTTGGGCGACGGACTATATAGAGTTGCATTCTGCATTGCCAGGGGAAAGAAGGCCGCATATAAAAGAACTTTGAAAATGGGACAGGCTGAAGTAATTCACCTTCCAATGGGTCCTTTGGAGGATGCGGCCCCGGAATGAGACACACCCTGGATCCTTTCCTGAGGCTGCCACTAGAATAACCATACAGACAGATGCCACTCCTTCTTCATTGCAACTTAAGGAACCGATTGACATAACAGAGGCCATGACATTTCTCTGAGGCTGAAAAGAAAAGAGAGCACAAATGTCCACCACTGCTGATATTGTAAAATGCACTTTTTTCCTACGCAATATGAAAAAAAAAAAAGTGTTTTCAGAAACTGAAAATCGAACTCTGTTTCCCATCTCAGAATGATTTTGGGATCTAAACAGAAGTTATAGTAAGTTACATCCTTACAACATCAAACTCAGCCCAGAGACACCAACAGGTCAAATGCGGCACTGTAAGCAAATTGAATTTTAAATTGTTTATTAAAAAACAAACAAACAAAAAAAAACAAAACAAAACAAAGCCGCGATTCAAGGACATGCTCTCCTGAGACTCGACCTCGTTATTCCTCCACAGTCTGCATCCTTTTCACAAGCTATTCATTCTGCACATCTATCACCCAAACCCATCGTGTCATGGTTGTTATTTTCCAATTTTCGGCTGCTGACAGAAATTATTTACTCGTAATCGTGGCCTGCACACTACACACCAAATTAAGCAGGCATACCGGAGGATGATGTCATTCGTGCTGAGCATTTTGGAATAATTTAGGATAATTTATAGCCAAGCTGCATAATGATGCTGTGCTGTGTTGACTTGAGCTAAGGGGAATTGAATTAACTGAGTGCTGAATAGCCTTCCTTATATTCCCACATGAATAAATCAACTGGATTACAGCAACGCTGGGTATCTATTGTATAATCATCGTGCAAAACAGTATGACTTTGAAAAGTTGGCTGATAATGATATTACATATCAGGTAACCAAATGTAGACCAATGTAGGATTCGTTTCTCGTAAAATGTTGTTTGAGAGGTACAATTCACAGTAAACTTTATTCCTACTTAATTCGGTACATTGCTAATACAGTCAGTGCTGAGACTCTTCAGCGTAACAGAAAATGGGGCACTTTAGCTAGCTAGGACATAGCTAGCATATTATATATACAAACAAAAAAAACTCATTTCTACCAAAATTTTTATCAGCCATGTTGACAAATAAACACTGCAACGACTATTAACATCGATCGATTACAAATTTAAATTCATTGTTCTATATTAGGAATTATTAAGTCAGAATGGGGCTGTAAAGTGTTCTTTCTTTCTTTCCAAGGCAGTATAAACATATATTTAGAGTTGAGTGATGTGCAAGTAGGCTGGAGTTAATACAGACATTTTGCATATAAGTACTTAAACCTCAGCAACTGCAGATGGGTAACCAAAAGACTGATTACAAAGACAAATCAATGAAAAAAGCCAATACTGGTCAAAGGCACCCACTACACCCAGTGCACCACAGCCGACCACGCAATCCAGCTTCCAAACCCTCTACAATTTTTATCAAGCATCCATGGGACGCTCTAGACAAAAAAGTCTGATCCACAGAGGCATCACGCCACAACCCACAGCACCCAAAGGATCCACTGCCAATGTCCTGGTGCCAGATGCAATGCAGATGAAATGTCTTATACACTTTAAATATGTTGTACAAAGAACACCTCCATAACATGACACTTATCCTTCTATCCATCTAGGAATCTTTGTAGTCCAACGTGGGACTGTGGAGGCCAATGGTGACCATTGCATTTATTCCCATTTTTATGATCATAAAAATTCCTTTTTATGAATATTTTTAAAAATAAAAAAAGTTAGAACAGAATTCAAGGGTGTGGCTTACACTCCAGGATAACTTTTTTCCAAAACTCCTTCTATAAAGACATTGCAAGAATTGCCATGGTGATGTAACATCTAAAGGACATTCTACACCAGTTTTAATAATTTACAGCTTATAGCTTCTGTTTGGAGTAAACTCATTTCAAATGACCCCAAATGGGGTAAACTCATTTCAAATTTAATGCCTTCTACAGGTCTCAAAAAAGTGGGGACAAGGGCAACAAAAGGCTGAAAAAGCAAGACATTTTAAAGGGAATTAGCTGGGAGAAAATCTAGCATCAGGTCTGTAAAATTATGTTAGGAACCTCCACTAGAGGTCACTGTTCTTGTCTGCTTTTTGTAGTTTTGTTGGGCGACTCAGTTTCCCAGAACAAACCGCAATTTATAGAAACTTTAATGAGCCACCTCGGTTCAGGTGAGCCCTCATCACCTGACCGAGGTGCCTTCTGGGAAACTGAGTCGGCCAACAAAACTACAAAAAACAGACAAGAACAGTGACCCCTAGTGGAGGTTCCAAACACATTAGTTATAAGAGGAATGTCTTAGAGAGGCAGCGTCTATCAGAAGCTCTAAAAAGAGTGTGTGAAAAGATTGTGGAATACTTGAAAAACAACATTCCTCAACGCCAAATTGCAAACGCTTTGCATCTACAGTGCATAACATCATTAAATAAATTATGAGAGACTGGAGAAATCGCTGTGTGTAAGGGACAAGGCTGACGACCTTTGTTGGATGCCTCAGACACTAATCAACATGATTGTGTCATGAACATTACTAATTGAGTCCAGAAATATTTCCAGGAACTGTGGATTATGTCTGTAAATACAATTCACCATGCCATCTGTAAATTCCAACTAAAGCTCTATGATGCAAAAGGGAATCCATACAGTTTGTGAACATGGTCCAAAAGTGCTGATGTGTCCTGTGGGTCAAGGAACATTTAAAAGTTGAAAAAGGTGTTCAATGGTCAGACGAGTCCAAATTTGACATTCTTTTTGGAAATCACGGACACCGTGTCATCCAGGCTAAAGAGGAAGGAGACCTTCCAGCGTGTTATCAGCGTTCAGTTCAAAAACCAGCGACTATGATGGTATGGGGTGCATAAGTGCATACGGTATGGGCAGCTTGCATGCTTTGGAAGGCATTATGAATGCTGAAAGGTATATACTGTAAAGGTTTTAGACGACATCTATGCCTGGGAAGAACATGTGTATTTCTGCAGGACAATACAAAACCACATAATGCAGCTTTTACAACAATGTGGCTTTGTAGTAGAAGAGTCCGAGTACTGAATTGGCCAGATCTTTCACCTACAGAGAACATTTGGTGACTCATTAAACAAAAAAAGTACACCAAAGGGGGCCACAAATTCTTCAGTAGCTGGTAAAGGAATGGAACAAAATTCCAACACCAAAACTCCAGAAACTCATAACCTGAATGCCCAGGAGTGTGTTTTAAATAATCACTGTATGTTCTAGTGTGAATAAAAAATAGGCTCATGTGATTCATTCTATTTAAATAAAAAAAGTCCTAACTTTTCGAGAATTCGGGTTGTAATTTCTACGCCCTACAATTACTAAAACATTTTAATGCCCCCCCCCCCCCACCTACACCTACACCTACACTCACACACACCTGCATGTACTGCACATTTTAAAATAAATATTCAAACTGTATTTAATCACAGCATCACTTCACTAAGTAATGAACAGAAGGTGAGGGTTAGTCGTCTACAGTCTCACCTCAGGAGAACATGTAGTGATTGGAGAGGAGCTTTCAGCTGTCTAACTGACATCAGCAGGAGGATAGACTTACTGCAGAGTGACGGAATGATGAGATGCTGGGCTTCACACACTCACAAACATATCATCATCAACTCGGCGAACTGAAACACACACACACACAGACACACGCACAGCAATGACACAACCTCTATAGCAAGCTGTGCACGGCTGGTGAACTCAAATCCAGCTGTGTATACCGCCTGCAGAATTGTTCTAGATGACATACACAGACACCACAAAGACACAAAATACACACGTACATAGCACACACACGGGCAATGTGACTCCTATGAAACCCTGAACCACTCCAGCATGGGGAAAAAAGCATGGGAGTGAAATGCTTCGTAAAGACCAACAACTTTTTTCTGTGTATTTAATATTTAATGGAGGTGTAGTATTGACGCTATTTAATTCATTTTGAATCTTTATATTAGCATTAATACAGTCATTTCTTAATCAGTTAAAAAAAGTTGTCTGCAGCTGTTTGTTGGAACTTACATCCTCTCACATTTACAAATGTTTGTGGTTTTCTTTGCACTTACTATAGAGTGTATAGTGATAAATAGTGACCTCCACAAGGATGGCGTCGATGGACATGTTCTGGACATTTGTCAAATCAGCAGTCTTCCCCATGTGTGTACTGAACTAGATGACAAATAGACTGCAATTATTTTGTATGAACAGGAATTTACTTAAACTGAAACTCTAACATTTTGAGATACTGGATTTTGGATGTAAGTTGTAATCATTGGAATAAAAAAAAGGATTGAAATGTTTTCCATTATGTGTATTGAATCTTGAAAATATTAATTAATTAATTTATTATTATTATTATTATTATTTTTTTTTTTACAATATTCTAAAAGTGCACTTTAAAGTGTTAAAAAAGCGGCTCCCAAATGTAGGGAGCATAAATCTTCCAGTAATGCAGCTCAGCCATAACAGCAAGTCTACTACCTGTTTATAGAGTGCCATTACTTTTGCCCTGATTGAATAGCCAGACTAATTGGTTCTCATTTTTGGATTTGTTTACCATCAACAAATAAGTAGACAAATTACTAGGTTGAAATCTTATTCTAAGGACTACAAGGTTATTATTTAGCATGCAAAGGAAAAGCTCTTTAATCCTCAAAGTAACAAAAGAGACGCTGATTATTTCATGCATAAACACACTGAATAATTATGAGACATAATTGTGATTTCCATATAAAGCACAACAGACAATGATGATCGTTTGAGCCGTTATTGTTCAGCCCTGGTGTAAGCCTCTGTCAAATCCAGATCTGACTCAGTCCACAGAATTAAATTCAGTGCTGGTGGGGAAGGTCGAGGTTATGATGCACTCATAACGTTGGAGGTAATTATTAGTCAGCGAGGCTGCACGGGTCAAACACACTCACCGAGTGGAGCAATCAAGCCGCCCACCCAATTACAGGAGAGCATGATGGTCTTCATGTCACACAGGGCTTTCCAGTGTATTCAGACAAATGTTTTTTTTTTTTTTTAATCTTTTTTCTTTTTTTACGTTCACATCCATGGTGCACCTGGAGCTGAACCATAAAAGCTGTTGTGGAGAAGACCATCTATTTCAAGTCTGACTCAAAACAGAGCTAGAGAACAGATTATAGGGGTCAAAAAGCAGTCTGAGTGGAAAATGCAATGCAGAAAAGGAAAAACTGTCAAAGAAGTAGAGCAGCACTACTTCCGGAAAATTTAAAACAATGCTGGTGGAAAAAAAAGAACACAATCCGAAAAACAAAGCTTGTTGTGGAACACAGTGTTCAAAACGGTGTTAATCGAAAAAAACAATTATCAAACCTAAATTAATTAGATTAGATTAGATTGACAGTTACTGTCAATGCAATAAAATAACATTTTGAATTTAATCAGATAACAGAAGTTCACAGAAATTTTGGTTTAAAATGCCTCCAATCTCGTGTTGTGAGCCAGCACAATCAGCCCAGTACATCCATGTCATAATTCCACCTGAGGTTTTCCGTGCTCCTTGGAATCATTACCTGAGCACACACCTTTTACTAATCTGGCAATCTACTCATCGCTTTAAAAGAATGCACAAAGCTCTCTTTTTCCTTGGTAAGAATCATTACCGTCTTCACCTAATGTCAACAGCATTCAACCTCCGGCAGGGAGCCAATGTAATTACCAAACTAGACCTTCTTAATGCCTCATCAGGATCAAGGAGGGGAATGAGTAGAAGACAGCCTTTAACAACCTATCAGGACACTACAAATACCTGGTAGTGTCATTTGGTCTGGCCAACGCCCCCGGCCGTCTTTCAATCACTGGTCAACAACGTTCTCAGGGACTTCCTAAACATTTTCATATTTATTTCAAATCTTGACTTTTTTTTTGCTCCCTGGAGGAGCACATGGTGCACGTTCGACTTCTTGAGAACAATTGTTTGTGAAGGTAGAGAAATGCAAGTTTCATTGTCATCTCCTTTGGCTTCATTATGTCTCCATCTAAGATCCAGAATGACCCAGCCCCGGTCAAAGCAGAAACTGACTGGCCAAGACTGTTCCCTTGAAAGGATCTCTAGTGCTTCAGTGGTCCAATCAAGCAGAGCACTCATTCACCAAATTAAAGAATCGGTTCACATCAGCACCCATTCTCACACAGCTGGATTCTGCTTTTCAGTTCGTACTGGAGGTAGACACTCCAGGGTGGGGGCTGTCCTTTCCCAGACGTTGCCAACCAATGACAAACTATATCCCTGTAATTTTTCTCACAGCCTTTCTTGCCAGTCACAGAGAACAACTATGGGATCGGCAACCAGGAGCTACTGGCAATAAAACTGGCTCTGGAGGAACAGAGACACTGGCTCTAGGTGACTGAGATTCCGTTTTTCATCTGGATGGACCACAAGACCCTTGAATATCTTAAATCAGTCAAAAGACTGAACGCTTCCTAAGCCAGATGGTCCTTGTCCTTCTCCCATTTTAATTTCTATTTCCGGTAAGGGAGCAAGAGCACCAATGCCCTCTCCCATCAGTTTGTCTTGGTCAATGATGACAATCCAGTATCTACCATCCTGTTGTCACAATCTCTGTCCGTCACAAGGTTGGGGCTACTTTACTCATCATTCAAGGCCCTAGTTATGGAGCATTGGAACAGAAACCCAGTTCCGCAGAGGCACCACCGAGCAGACTCTTTGTACTACCGGTAGCATGCCCCCAAGTCCCAGAAATGAATCATAGCTCATGATTAACCTGGGACCCTGGCGGAGCTCGTACCCTCGCACTTGTACAGCAATAACCTCTGTAGGCCCTTGGTCAAACATGAGACTTGCCGGTTTGTTGGCACCTATGACATCTGTGCGCGCAAGTCAACAGCGGGTTTCTTCAGACCACTTCCGGTGTCCCACAGACCCTGCTCCCACATTGCCTTAGACTTCACCACAGGACTCCCAGATTTGGATTGCTACAACTTCATTTTGACTACTTTTCTACCAGCCGCCCCTTATTTCCTCCCCAAGAGGAGGAGGTGGCGGTTTCAGCCCAGTCCCTGACAGTCTCGGTACATCTGTGCCCAGCATAGCCTCAGGTTCTTTTATTTGTGATCTTCTGCTTTTATAGCTTGTCCACCTCATAGTGTGCATTCTGAAATGTGTTTCTCCTTATCCAGATTGTAAAGAGTGATTATGGATTTCTGAAGTATAGGAATGTTTTTGTAAGAAGCCTATCAAAAAGATTCACAGGGCATTGGGCTAGTAATACAGAACTGTGTAAAAATCATGAGCCACCTTTAATTTCCTAATAATATATTTTATTTAACTAAATGATGTAGATTAAATTTTGATTTGCTGGAGATCAAATGTTTTAATTTGCTGGACAAGCTGTAAAGTGCCTAAAGATACTCCTCTCACTCATCATCTATACCACTCAATACTGTATACAGAGTTGCAGATCTGGATCCTATCCCCGGAAACATAGGGCACAAGGCAGGGGAAAACCCTAAACAGGATGCCAATCCAACTCAGGGCATACACATACACCACTGGCAATTTGGGAAGGCCAATAAGCCAAATCTGCATGTCTTTGGACTATGGGAGGAAACGCACCAAGCACAGAAAGAACATACTAACTCCATGGACACAGAGACAGGTATCAAACCAAGACCCTGAAGGTTCAAGGCGTCACTTCTAACCACCACCGTGTCGCCTGGCCTAAAGGTACAATTCAAAAATGTACTTGTTTATATTTAACAATCTCAGCAGCAACTTATGATCATCTGCCATCACCTGCACCAGTTTCCCACTGGTTCATGCTTTACGTTAGATGCTTGAATGATTTATAGGTCACTGTATGGCTTAGCAAACAAAATGCATTCCTCTAAAAATGCTCAGGTACAGGGACTGGATAGAAAAATGAGAGCCCAAAAAATTGCCAAAAAATGAGAGCCATCTTGAATACAATAATGTCTGTATCTTTGGAAGAAAAATATGAAGAAATGAAGGGAAATTCACTGGGAAATATCCTGTGTAGGTACAGTTAAAAAGTGATTTGAGACCAGTGTGAGCTAGTTTTGAACTCAGAGCTCAGATTGATGATCTATCAGAGTGAGAATTCAGAAACCATGCTGACGGTGCTGCCATGTCTACCTCTGGTTTTAACAGAGCTGAGTGAGTTAATCAAGCTTTTGTTGGTTAGTTGGTTTAGGTCCCCTTTCAATTCAGAATTGATTAACACTTTGGGATGTTATAAGAAATAAAAACCTTGGTGGTAGTGGTGGTGTGTAGAAGCGGGAGGGGGGGTGTACGAGTAATTCATCAAGCTTGATCACAACACCACATGGTTAATTATTTTCTTATAGGAAAACACAATAAAGGGTTTTATTCCTTAGCTAACTATATTTGTAAAGTAGTTTAGTTACCACTAAACTACTAAGGCGTTTCCTCACTGTGTTCTTGCAATAGAATTGTTTTTGTACTTTTGTATTCTGAGCCTAGCATGAAACCCGTTTGTTCAGACATTATAATAACGTGTGCTCCAGTCGCTATTTATGCCTTGCTTTAATAGGAGGGTCAGAGGCTAAAGACAGCCTCGCAGCAACAGGGCTTTCATGTGCAAAACTAAATTGTGCTTTGAAATCCACATCTCACCTCGACCTCTCGCCTTTTATCCAATGCAAAGACATTAATGTGTCTGATTCATAGAGGCGATTTACACATTAGACCGCAAATAACCATGTCTGGTAGAATAAGTCAAGGAACTTCAGAATTCATTATTCAATTCAGGTCATTATTAAAAAGATGATAAATTGAAGAGGACCAGCACAAAACTCTTGTGCCTTGTGCCCTAAGTCTCCTGGGATAGGCTCCAGGCCCCCCGTGACCCTGAATACAGGATTAAGCGGTATAGATGAGGAGTGAGTGAGTGAGTGAGAGGAATAACGCAAAGAAAGACTAAAAATGCTTTTGTGTTGAATGGCTAGGGTTCTGACAAACAGTGCCATCTACACTAAAGAGTGGTTAGTACTTTTTTATATACTTCATGTTACTCTTCACATACGGGTAGATGGAGGAGACTATCGCTGGCTCCCACCACAGGTACATTCCACACCTGTGGGAAACATTGCAATGTGCAAATTATTTATTATTAACTTTCTGCTTTAAAATTGCAAAAATAAAGCACAAAGGAGGTTTCTCTTTTAATCAACCATGTGCTTATTGAAGATATGTAGATATGTAGGTTGGTAATGACTAAACTCCATTACAAAATTACAAAATTACTTACTCAGTATTTTTATCATGACAAAAAACAAACAAACAAAAAAACATGTTTGCAGTCTGGTAAAAAAAAAAGGAGGTTATTTTCTCCATATCTAGATTTGTAATTCATGACAAGTGAACAAGGGTGATTTTTTTTATGTTACTGTGTCAAACCACTAGCTGTCCGCTATGCATTACTTTAGCTAACCAGCTAACTGGAATAAATGTAGTTTAACACACTACAAGAAATCTAGGAGCTGACATGGTATGATGTGTAGGACATATATATAGCAGAGTTCAATCAAATGCAAAGTAATGCTAACATATAAATTAATGTTAGATATGCTAGCATTTTTGCTACATTAAAGCTATGCTAGCTAGCGTGTGGTAACTGAGACAAGTAGGCATTTTTCAAATAACAACCGGGCTCTGTTTGTTCTGTCCATTTGCACTTTTATGAATTAACCTGAAGACATCAGCCCCTGTTTTTTTTTTTTTTTGGAAATAAAGTTTTCAGACTCATGTTTGTTTTGTTTTATAATGTTTTCACTCCACTTTGATAAAACAACACTTACGTCCTGGCTGACATTGCTGTCATGATAACACATGAAAAACATATAATCATGTATGAAATATATGTAATTTTTCTCCAAGCGACTCAATACACAATGCGTTAAACGTTAATGACTAACTCCTGATATTCACTCCATTAGTCTGCTCTATTATGCATTGTGTGTTAACTTCCTTACACTTCCTTGCCAGTCTATAAAATCTTGAATTAATAATCCTTAATGGAGTCTTGGCAAAGACTGAGAATGCTGGACTGTCTAGGCCACGTGTCTTCATTTCAGAAGATGTTATTGACCTTGTCAAATTTTTACAGCTTCAAATGCATTACTGAAACTCCTGAAAGCTCCTTTGTATGTGAGACAAGGCCCTGGTTTTCTGCTCCAAGCGCTAGAAAGCGAGAAATGACAGCAGATGAAAGTTTGGATAGATTATAATTGGTTATCGATGTCCAACCTGCCACAGGAAACCAAGTAATGCAGTGTTTCCAACACCACTGCAAATCTATAAACACCTTATAGGGTTTTTCTTTTTTAGCTACGTTCTGCATTGTCTAGAACAAGGAATTCGATCGGTACATCATCCTGTGTGAGAGAGAGAGGTATAGTCTAGGTAAGTGCCTCATTTTTCGTACCTCCCGGGGTTTATCTGTAATCATGACTGATTACGCAGGTGTCATTCCTCAGCAATAACACATGATGGAGCATCAGTAACCAGACACAACTAAACAACTCTTCTGACTGTTCAGATCAAAACATGTGATGAATAAACATGAAGGATCATGTTTAAAAATTTGAATGACACCTAATACAAAAAGTAAATTAATTTTAAGTACACATCAATCGGCCAAAAACTCCTTATACTTGTCATAACAGTGTCATAACTTCATCATCCTTGCTCCACAACCTACTTATAATAGTCATTACAGAGTCAGAACCATCACATGTGGTCCCTTTAGTTATTATAACTATTATTATAGTGTCATAATGTCATCATACATGATCCACAAAGTTTGTATAACAGTCATACCAGTGTCACAATCTTGTCATGCATTTTCCAAAAACTGATTATACCTGTCATTAGTATAGTTATTACTGTCATTACAGTGTCATACTGTATGTAATCCAAAAAGTACTTCAAACTGTTTTTACAGGGCACATTGCTATAAGTAGTAACATTGTTATAATTCGTTCCAAACTTGCGCATGCCAGATCCTGAGTTAAAGGACAAAATCTTTAAACTGTTTTAAGCTGTAATAACGGTAAAAACCTATGTGCAGTTTTTACCATGTCATCAACTCAAAACAAACTGTGTGCGTGTTTGTGTGTGTGTGTGTGTGTGTGTGTGTGTGTGTTCCTTCTACAGCAGGAATACACTATACCCAGATCTCTCCGCTGCGTCTATCTGGATTCTCAAGGCTTTTTCAGCACATCTTTGGGTAAACATGTACCGTATAAATGAAAAAGTGAGAAGAGATTATAATGATAAGGAACGTTTTCCACAGGTCATTTTAACTCCCAAGGCACAGAGCACTATTTCAGGTTTGCTTATTTCTATTAGCTCTCTGTTTCCAATCTACTTTCAAAATGTCTAGCATATTACATAAAAATGGACAGAACACAGAAAGCGAAATAAGTTTTTTTTTTCCTTCTTTTTTTCCCCCACGGCTATGCATTATGCAAACGACCTGTTCTGTTCCCTGTGCATTGTGTGATTGCTATGAATGTATGCACGTCTTCGCTAATTTCCACTACAATAATCCTCTCACTTTGTGCTCGCCATAATTACAATCATCTGCCACATAATTACAATTTTAAAACATTGTATCAAGGAGCGTCATTCTGACAAGGGAATAATTGGTGGGAAGGAAATGGCGATGGGTATATTTCTGGCATGCCGGGACTTGATGAGGGGAGAATGGTACCACTTTTAGTTAGCATAACAAACATTAAAACATACATTCAGTACAAAACCAAACTCGCACTGACTGCACACGTTTTTCTAAAATGTTGAAACAGTTTTAGGGAGAAAGAAAAACTGTGTATTAGATCTGTGAGAAAACAGCATGCTTATAAATCTGAACACTGTGTGTCAACAGATACTAGATATTAGGATCTGAATGTTTAGAACTCACTAGTATTAACACGGACCCAACACTGTAAAGCTGAATAAGTTGGCAAAACTCAAAAAAAAATTTGAGGTAGTCAGTTACATCACATTTTTTAAGTAATGATGTTTCCAATTTTAAGTAAACAGAACTATCGATTTTTGTTTCAGTCATTCATATTAATCATTCTTTACTCGCATTATTAAGTAGCCTAACTCAGTATTTAAATGCAATTATAATTTTTTTTAGTTGTTGCAAATCAAATAAATGGTTGTTGGTCTTTCGGCCGCTCCCGGGAATGGGTCGCCACAGCAGACAATCCGGTCCGCACACAGGCTTAACACAGGTTTTACACCAGATGCCCTTCCTGATGCAACCCTCCCATTTTATCTGGGCTTGGGACAGACACTTCATGCAGTTGTTGGGAATCAAACCCGGAACTTTCACATGGCAGGTGAAACACTACCACTGAGTCACCAGTGCCCTACTACCTGATGACGTCAGACACAAAATCGCTAGTCTGAAAGATTTTAAGTTGGTGGAACTTTAAGGTGACAGTTACTTAAAATATCACATTTGTTCAGGTAACTTGAAAAGTGTCATTTCTACAAACTCATAAATACCAAAAAGTTCTAAATACTCATCAAGCTCTATTAATATGAACTAATTGTAATTATTTAAGTTAATTATTTAAGTACTCAATATGTTTAATTACTTTGAGCATCAGGGTTTTGTCACGGTTACTGCTTGCCGGACAAAAGAGAGACATGATAGCAGAGGTGAACTGAACCAAAATTCTTTAATAAAGCACACAACAGGGAACCAAAGGAACAGAACATGAACTTAAACCACAGGACATACAAACTATAAACATGACAAACTAAACCAGGAGTAAACTAAACATGACAGTCTAGACATTACAAACAGACTGAGAGACAGACAGGCTAGGGGACAGACAGACAGACTAGGAGACAGACAAGCCAGGAGAACACGGAGCCAGGAGAACAGAGAACTGGAAGAACACAGAACCAGAAGAACAGAGAACCGGAAGAACACAGAGCTAGACAACATACCAGACAAACAGTAACCCTAGACGAACAGATGCAAGACAAGGACAACACTGAACTCAGGAACATTTATAACAAACACACTAATTAGCAACCTCAGTTCAGGTGAGCGCCACATCACCTGACTGAGATGCATTCTGGGAATTTGAGTCCACCCAAACTACAAAAGAAAACAAAACACAAAATGGAGTCTGAGGGCGCTTTGGCACCTTCTGATGGTATCCCCTGACAGGTTTACAGTGAATGGACATGTTGTGTATTTTTGATGAGTAAAGAAAGCACCAATCTACAATAGCAAAAAAAAAAAAAAACCACCCTGTTTGCATTAATTGCTGAATAGATTTTGCCATATGAGCCCATTTTAATAATATTATACTTCCACAATCAGAGAAAAAATGGTGATTTAGTAGTTAGCACTGTTGTCTTGCACCTCTAGGGTCCGGGTTTGATTCCTGCCTCTGCCAGGTGTGCATAGGGTTTGCATGTTCTCCCTGTGCTTCCTCCCACAGTCCAAAGACATGCATATTAGACTAATTGGTGTTCCCAAATTCCCGTACCAGAGGTCCTACAGTACCACGGTTGCGAAAATGAAAATAAGTGCGATGGTAATGACCATTGGCCTCCACAATTTCCAGCTGGACTACAGAGGTTCCTAGATGGCTAGATGGAAAACTATATGTATTACTGTAGATGTGATTTAGTTACACACCTTAAATATTTCTTGTCGATAATATTTAACTAACTTTTACAATTTTTTTTCTTACAATCTAAACAATGTTCAACAATGTAATCACACTGTTACAGTTTAGGTCAAATATTTACATCAGCTTAAACGTCACTCCTCCTTCATCGGAAGAAAATGGCAAAAAACGACATGCCGAACCAGCAAGTGGTGATATGATGCTAACCCTAAAGCTGATTTGTTTTAGGGTTGTCTGAACATGCTGATGATGTTGATGAATGATGATTTTTAGATCTGATCCGAGCCACTTTTGTATTCGGTCCTAGATCAGATATACTATATATATATATATATATATATATATATATATATATATGAGAATGGGCAATTAATTAAAGCAATTAATTTCAACAATGGAGTACAGTGAAGAAAGTAGTCAGTGAAGAAGAAGTAAAATCAGTGGTTTAGAAGTTATTTTTGGGGCAATAAGTAAACCTGATGGAACCTACACAAATAGAGCAGTGTCGTATCAATGTGCAAGCAGAATCGATGTGCACATTGTGTTCTGTTTCAGAGGACAGATGCATCCACATTAGAGTCAGATAAAATTCACTTGCAATTATGAATGTGAACCTTCATTACATGAACATGACATTGCTTTTTCATCTCTTAAATCAAATTCTTAGACTAGCCTTCCACAAGTTTCTCACAAACCCCCTTTTTTTCTACTTAGGCCAGGACGTCCAATGTGATGATTCCAATATTTTTTTTTTCATTTAAAAAAAGTATGCAAGATTATAGGTGTCATGTAAACATACTTAAATAATCTCTTTAGTGTGAACTGAAATGCATGTGTAAAGTCACCTTGCAAAGTGATACTGAAAGCAATAACTTAAGAGTCAGAGGAAAAACATGAAATAAGAGAGTGTCACTAAAGGGGGTAACTAAATATAACTCACTAACTGGCTCTGGGAATGTTACTATTAGAAGATACTGTATGAGGTGTTGCAGGTTCTACTGAAATAGTCAAACCTAAAAATGATTTATAGCTATCTGGCTTGGAAGGGAAGTACTTCCTGTTTATTTAAAGCTGGCTTTAAAGTACTGTATATGCTTTTGCTTTCTAAGAAAAAAAAAAAAAAAAAAAACTCCCATGACCCTGCTCTCGACTTCCTGGGAACCAATGTATCATTAGTGCATCATTCAACCTTTGTCTTTCTTTTTCACTGTTTTTTTTGTTCTCCAACCCTGCCTACTTCCGCACTGGAGACATCTGCTGCTCTTTCTGTGCCAGATCGTGTCTTGCATTCTTGGAACTTTCCAGCCATTACTCACTTGAACCTGCTGTGCATCTGACCTGCATCTTCCTCTGACTACCTCTTTCCACCTCAGCTCATTTTCAGACCTATCCTGAACTTGAACCTCTCGTGTGTCTGGCCCCTCTTTGGATCTGTAAATGCTCTCTTTGCCTCCTGATATATATGTGTTGATCTCAGATTAGTTTCTCTAACCCTGAATCTGGATATTAGACTATACCATCTCTGTTCTCTCGATACTCTGATTTCCTGAACTATTTTTTACTGCTATCATAGTGTGAATAACATGAAGTGGACTGTGTAAGCTTTTTGCTAAATTATTGAGCTCAGTATTAACTCTTAACGTTTTTTTCCCCATGAGTTTACAATGAACAAGATTTTTTCCCCAACTAGTAAACACTTTGACGTCATGTCATTCTGAAGTGCTTACTGTACATAAGTGTATGTTGTGTACTTCCAAGTCATATGTGTCACCAGGCTCCTTTGTGACAGCCCACCTGTCTGACCACCTGTCCGTCTATGACGAAATATCACCTACATCCTCGCTTACCCTTCTGGCCTATCATCTTGGCCCCTTGTGGTCTCACCATCTTTACCATTTCACCGCTGCCTGCTGTTCCTCCGTCACCACCATTCTAATACAAGGAAAAATCTTCACATGTTTGCCAGCACACCACACACCTATCCTGAATATTAAGGAAGTCACTGTTTGATGAAGACACTAAGAAGTGTTTACCAGTGGGGGGAAATCAACAAGGAGTCTGATTTCATAGTTCTTTATTTATTATAAATAAAAGGTCAAATTTTAAATTTCACTCCATGCTTTGTGATTGTGAGTTCAGCCTTAACCTATTCACTACCAAAGTTTTTTTTAAATATTTTTTTTATTGTGTAGTTGAGGCAGGTTATTTTTGCATTTTTATGGTATCACAACCATTTCATATCAGACCAGAAATGGCATCAACTAATGAATGTCTGGAATACTGTACACTTGTTTCAACTGAACAGCCCATAAATAGCAAAAAGAAACATGTAGACAAAACATTGTTTTTAATTATTTACGTACTAGCATCATCTCTTTCACTATTGTCTGTTTATAGATAATAGGTGACACTATGCCATAGTTGGAAGCACTGTGGCCTCCCATGGGTTCAATTCCTGCCTTGGAGTTTCCTCCTACAGTCCTTTTTGAATAATTGATGTTTCCAAATTCCCCATAGTGTGTGAATGAGTGTCTAAGAGTGTGTGTTTGTGTGCCCTTTGATGGATTGGCACCCCATCCCTGGGTTGTCCCGCCTCATGCCCCAAGTCCCATGGCATAGGCTCCAGTATTCCCATGATCCTGGATACAGGATAAAGCGGTATATGTATATTTTACCAGGTAGACTAAAGTCCAACTACCCATATACAGTGGGCCAAAAAAGTATTTAGTCAGCCACAATTGCAATTGTGCAAGTTCTCCCACTTAACAAGATGAGAGAGGCCTGTAATTTTCATCATAGGTATACCTCAACTATGAGAGACAAAATAAGAAAAAAAAAACAACAGAAAATCCACAATTGGTGGCTGACTAAATACTTTTTTGCCCCACTGTACTGTAGGTCCCTCGCTGCAGTACATGATAACATATACCATATTATAGTAGGGATTAGACTATAGGCGAAGAAACTGAACTACTATTTTAGAGGTTGAACTTTAAGTATGTGCTTCTGTATCATTTCTATATTAAGGGTTGGGCCTGAAGGGATTAAACACACATTGACAAAAACTTGTGAAACTATTTTTCTAACAGTATTCCTTTGCTCATGAGGTATATAGGTGGAATTAAACCTCATAATGTGATGTGCAATGTACTAACTGACGAAGGAGTCAAGGCAAATGGGACCAAAGACAGACTGTGATGAAGTGCAGCAGTGGTTAGCACTGCCGCCTTGCACCTCCAGGTTCAATTTCCATCAGGTTCGAAACCCGCCTCTGTAGGTTTGGAGCTTGCATGTTTCCCGCATGGGTTCCTCCCATAGTCCAAAAACAATCCGATTAGGCATTCCAAAATTGCCTGTAGTGTGTGAATGAGTGTGTCTGTGTGTGCCCTGCGATGGATTGGCACCCTGTCCAGGGTGTACCTGTTTCCTGGGTTAGGCTCAAGGCCCCCTTGTTGCGCTGTTTATAGGATTATGGAGGATGAGTGAGTGGATGTGACACATCTAAAAGCCACCAAGACAAGGCCAGCATAGGGGTTTGCAAAGGGGAAGCTACAAATATGATTTGAAAGATGTTAGTATGGAGTACCTCAAGTTCACTTTGAAAAAAAATGTTGCAGTGTTAAATTATGTAAGTAAAAAAAAACAACAGAAAAAAAAAAGGACTGTACCATTTACTGTGTAAAATGTTAACAAACAAGTTCAGGCATCGTGGTTTGTTAACCGCCTTGGGTCTGTGTGCATGGGTGCAAGTTTAACGTTCCTCATTATCCGGAGTACCTCCGGTACTCTGGTTTCCTCCCACAGTCCAAAGACATGCAGATTAGGCTAATTGGCATTCTCTAATTGCCCATAGAGTGTGAATGAGCATGTGAGAGTGTGTGTGCATGGCAATGGATTGGCACCCCATCCAGGGTGTACCCTGCCTCATGCCCGACGTTTCCTGGGATATGCTCCAGGCCCCCCATGACCCTGTATACAGGATAAGCAGAGTAGAAGATGAATGAATGAATGCTATATAAAACAGATACTGATAACGTGCAATGTTAACAGAACTAATTAACTAAATAATAAAATAGCTAAATACCTAGAAGAACAAAAAAATGGTCCTCAGTGCTGTTCCTAGATAAAAATATAAGCACACTTCATATGCACAACCATTTAATTTTTCCTTCAGAAGGCAAGCACTGCAACCCAAACAACGCTAACACCATTTACTAACACATGTTTAGTCATTAGCGACTAACAACAGTGTTACGCGTTCTTTGGCAGCATAAGTTTTCATAGAGTAATCTTTTTCTCCTGTCCTTTTTCTTTTTGTTCCTCAGCACCTGCTTGTTTTGTTCTAACGTGGGCAGAAGCGTGAACAGATGTTACTCGTAAATTACAGCAACACTCTGTGTTGCAGACGGTGTTTACCGATTTAAGGTCAGCGCCTCAGTTTCTGCCTGTTTTGCCTTTAAAGAGAAATTTCAAAGAAAGAAAAGAGCTTCAAGAAAATGTGTTTAAAAGGATGGAAACAATTTTAAATGTTTAAAACGATTCACATTTCGAGCAGGTGGGCAGTGCAGAATGCTAGTGATGTAACGCTGCAAGAATTGGAGCCTGGATCTTAGCTTGTGTTAGTTTGCAGCATGTTAAATGTCATGATTATGTGAAGTTTCACGCAAAGGTTTCTTTAGATTTTCAGTTTTTTAGATCAGGTATTGCTCTAAAAAACTTAATAAGGAGAATGAACATAATGCTGTTTATTATATTAAATACGTGTTTAGCAAGCTAATAGACCAAGCATGCTAATTATTAAGAATGTCATTAACATCCCATGGTTATTTAGTAATGAATTACTAATTCTGAATTGCCTTCCTCAGTTCAAACTTCTTCATAAACACGTTGGTTTGTTTGTATTTTGATTAATCGTTCCCCCACACTACCTGCTGATAGTAATGCTAACAGAAATGTGTCTCTGCCTAAAGAGACTGCAGTACAGAATTACATTCAGGCAAATTAATTTTAAGAATCAAAAATAGATTTGATTTAGTCTTCATTCTTCAGATAAGAATGAATCTTACCCATAACAACTTAACAAATAGTTCATTTACCAAAACTAACATGCTCATGACTGTAATTAGGGCTCTGTATTTACAGTGTGCAATTTAGCTTTAGGGCCGTCTCTACTCATTTAACAAATCGAGTTAGTTCTTTAAGATGAGTTTTGGATTGGCATAACAACTTGCTCCATTGTTTTGCAGTTTTGTTCCGTATAATAAATAAATAAATAAATACATTTTTGCTGTAAAGTTCAACAATTTTTAAATTTACAGTGGTGACAGTGAATTTAATTTGACACGAATGAGTAAAAGTTCTTAAGGTATAATTTTGTATTCCCCTTAGGAAATAATGTAAATGCAGATAATCCTTGACTTGGTTTGTTTGCTTGTATAATTTTTTTCTCTTTTGTCGAGGAAATTGCTTCTTACGGTATGTCGAGGAAAATTTCTTGCAAATTTTCACTTAAGGCGGGGTGTTTGCATGCCGAGGTACAGGATAGTTCATTCAAGAGAGGCCCGATAAGATACGTCCAACAGCCATCGCTCCATTTATTGACATACTTCACTCTGTCACTCAACCTGTCATCAGGATGGTGGTGTACAGTAACGAACAGTGTGTCTTCATATTTCAAACCTATTGGGCCATCATATTCGTTTAAGCGATGACAGAGTACATTTAGGAAGAAATATGGTGTCCCTGACATACTGTACCCTCAAAGAGTGTTATGGTATGGAAAAGGATATCCTGCCGATACATTCAGGAACATGGCGTGCTGCATCGAAACATGTCTGGCAGAAAGCGGATTACGATTACACATATGTCAAGGTATGTGGTGTATTTTTTTTTGGTTCAGATCGATTTGTCATAGTGAGAGTTATTACAGAATATCAAGGTATTCTTTTGAGGTATGTTTGTCTATTTTTTTTTCTTTAATAATTTGTATGTACCAATTTATTACAGTATGTCTGCTCCGTGACTAACAGAACTCAATCCAGTAACCTAAAATTGATTTGTCCCAATGCCAAGTGACCAGCATACAATGATCTCATTTTTCTCTGTGGCATAAATTTTAAACACTCTGTGGTGAGTATTCTTTTATTTTATGAAATATTAATATACAGTACAACAGCTGTCCGTCATTGAGCATACTAATTGACCGTCACCTATATCATAACTGTTAACTGTTCATGAAAATAAGAGCTGGTCAGCCAGGTTGTTTTAAATAGATGATAATAATTTTAAAAAATGCCAAAAAACTAAATATCATTTGATGCTGGTTGAACCTTGTTTAAGGTGCAGATTAAAATTTCTGCTAGTACCATAGTTGACAAACTATGTTATGAACTCTTATTTTACTTTGCTAGTTGGCTGATACATACTTTTTAACATTTAAGTCTGATGTAAATCACTCACTCACTCACTCACTCACTCATAGTCTATCCTGATTAATTCTCTATTCCGGGTCATGGGGGGCCTGGAGCCTATCCCATTACACATAAGGCATCAGGTACATCCTGGATGGGGTGCCAATCTATCACAGTGATGTAAATTACACTTTTGAAAAACACTCCCTGCTACATACTACTCCTCTTGTGCTGAAAATGTGGAACAGAGAGTATGCACTTTCTGGTTGTGAGGAGAAGTCAGCGAAGGAGCATTGTAAATGTGTTCGGAGGGCTGAAAAAATGTGTGACAGCTCTTCTGTAACAGCATTAGCGCATACATGATGCTACACACACTGCTGCTGGGGACAATCGCGCAGGATTTACTCCAATCCTAAAAGCCCTCAAGCTACAGCAGCTAACTCATGCCAAGGCAGCCGAGCAAATCTGACAGCACAGAGCTGCTTGTGGGTTTGGACTCGACAGAAAGTGATGATGCGAATATTGCAGTTGATAGTTCTTAAAACCACTAGTGATATCAGTGTGAAGACATCACAATGTTTCTTCAGACTGACAGCCACACCTCCTTCACTGTGATTGACAGACACAGAGGCCACACCTCTACGGTTGCCAACCATCCTGCAATTGGACATCAACCTTATATACGGGACACGGTTTTTTTCTGTATTTTTTGAGACTTTAAGTGAAATCTCCCTCAGCCTGTCTGTCATAGTCTGTACCAAAACAGAGAACTAAGTTTCTTATTGGCCGACACTCACAATCCTGGATGGCATCTTGAGTGCGCGAAAAAGAAAATTTCAACATTTGCGCAATCACGTGTTTTCTATTCCTCGTTTGCATATTGCATTTTTCATGTCACCATGTTGATTAATGAACCTCGTTACTGCCCTGATTCGACGTAGTTTCTGAGAGAGGCCGGGAAATGACTGGGAAGGTCTCTCACTTAGGAGTACGAGAGGGGCGGCATGGAGCGGGCTAGTGGACATCACCTCAGGTCAACTGCGGGGGAGCAGGAAACACAGCGCACATCTAACTTTGCACAGCAATGCAATTAGCAAAATCACTCACTCAAATGAAATGCCACAGAATAAACTAGAGATCATTTATAATACTGTGAAGATATACTGTACTGTACAGTTTAACATGAATATTTCATTCTTCTGTTTTGTGTGAAATTGTTAAGAATAATATAGGACCAGTCTGCACACCACTAAGTTAGAAAATGGTTAGGTCGTGACTCTTAAATTGAGGATGTGTAATGTCCTGAACGCTGTCAAATAAATAAATAAATGAGAAGAAAAGATCAAATCCATTAGGGTCACAGTTTAGAAAAAAAAAAAGGAAAGGAGAAACAGGGAAACATAAAGTGATGTATCTCATATTTATTTATAATATAATGTACATATAGTAAAATCGTGAAATATAACACTTTTCTGCACAGCGACAGTGCTAACTACTAAACCAATGTGATGCCATTAGCCTACAGTACATAACATTGGATATAATTTCATATTTCGTTTCATGTTATTTAAGTTTTTTTTTTTTTTTGGATTTTTCCCCGATTTTATCCCTAATTTAGTCGTGTCCAATTCCTCCCCGTCACTAGGGGGCTCCACATTAAGGCTACTACTACGACTCAGCCGGGAGGGCCGAAGACTATCACGTGTTTCTTCCGGATCACGTGACGCCACCCGACCGCATCTTTTCGAACTGCTCGCTCGCACACCATTAGGGGCGGAGTAACACACTCGGAGGACAGCGCTCCCTCCGTTGCGCGAGCTCACAGACACCCCTGATTGGCTGTAGAGCCGTGATTAATGTGGGAGCACTAAGTACCTCTCATCCCTCCCCTCTGAGAGAGCTCGGCCAATCAGCTCTCTCTAGACCTCCGGCTGCGAGAGGTTACAGCACCACCCAGATTCGAACTAGCGATCTCCGGATGATAGGGCGAGCGCTTTAACCACTGAGCCACTCGGAGGCATGTTATTTAAGTTAAGGCAAAATTTTTAAATGTGCAATCAGGCAGAACAATCTGCAATAACTGACTATTTTATATACAATAACACATGCTACTGTATATACAACTTTTACAAATATATTAAAAGCCCAAATAGCTTATATGCATATACTATAGAATGAGAACATTTTTGGGGTGTTCAAGTCAAACCAGGACTTGTGGTGAACCATCCCATAAATGAAGGTGAAAAAAACAATTGTAGCCCCTTAAAAAATAGCGACTGTCAGACGGGACTGTCAGCGCTAACAGGTACAAAGGCCACACCTCATTTACCATGCCTGACAACAACAAGGGCCACCCTTCCTTAACTTTGAGAGGCCATACTTCCTTTAATCCCTTAAAATGAAAGAGACTCATATAGGCAGTGAACCCCCCACCCCCTAATTGAGACAGTATGAAACAACCAGTTTTACACTCAGGAAATTATATAATTGGCTATGAAACATGGAATGTTGCCCACTATGTTCATCCAGAATAAAGGAGTCTTTATGTAGAAAAAATGCGCAAATGTGGGCCAAAAATGTGTCTGCCATCTATTTTGTAATTTATAATTTTAATGGACATATTTTGGAATAAGAGAACAAAAAGCATTTTTTTGGCATTTAAAGAAGAATTCAATGCTGTACTGATGCTATTTGTGTTAATGTTAAGTTAGGGCTGCAGAATACTAGCGTTAAGGGATTTAGATTTCTTCCTGACAGACATATTTTCTTCTGAACTGAACATGATTTACTAAACTTTTATAACAAAGCATTCACAACACATAAAAACACCTAAGCACATGGTAACATTTTCTATTAATTCATGCGGATAAACGTCCTCAACATTTCTCCACAAGACATGGAGGAAACAGCAATAAAACCCAAACAATGCTTGTCAATAAGGACATTATCCATCTCTGCACTTCTTATCTACTCAGTAATTTCAGATTTATGGATACAGACAGGCAGCTTAATAGCACACGACACCACCAGAGACGAATGGATATGGGTAGCAAATCAAGCGTAGCGCCTTAAAGGACCTATTCTCAAGCACTAAAATAACATTATAACCAACATTAGCATCAGTTAAAATCGCTACAGGACGCATTAGCATTTGAGAACTGAAATGTCTGGAGGCAAACACGTCGCTACATGTGCGATTTCTCTTTTGAAAAACAAAACAAAAAAGTCATATAAGGTTTGGAGAGAAGTCATGGAAGCTCTCTGCAGGGTCATGATGCACAACATATCTGCAATTCATTCGAAATTAAAAGACATTAAAGTACTTTCTATACACAGGATACATATGCAAATCTATTATTCAGCCAGGTCTGACACAGAATTTTATTTACGCATAAATAGAGTATATATCAACCAACACTATGCCAAAGTATGACCTGCTGCAAAAATCAGTACAAAACATCAAGTGGTTTCTTATGAACTCTAATGTGTTTCTAATGGATTGTAAATGGAAGTTTAAATGATTTCTCATTATTCTGATGGTAATTATGCACATGGGAAAGAGAGATGGCTGGTGAGTTTTTTTTCCGCTGGTTTTCTTCATAATTTGGTCACGTCCAATTCCCACCAGTCTGGTTAGGACACTTCTTCATCAGCAACAACTACCAACAAGAGAGGGTGAAAGGCTAACACATGCTTCCTGCGAAATTAAACTGATGGCCATTAGGGGGTGAAATAATACACCCAGAAGAAAACACTATCCGTCCCTTCCTATGACCTTGCATGAGTTCACATATGCCAGTGATTGTGTAAAGCTGCTTTGTGACAATCACATTTGTTAAAAGAGATATACAAGTGAAATGAATTGAATGACTGGATGCTTTGGATTGGATGGTATGATTAATCTGGAAGTGCCAATATGCCATCCCTTCCATCCTCCATAGCCGATGTGTTCTCTCTAGGCCCCCAGGTATCGAACTGGGTGAATAAGCCATTAGTATTATTTTATCAGCAAGCTTTATTTTAACCTTAATCAGCAATTTTATCAGCACATACATTAAATAAGACCTTATCGTGCCCATTCTTAAATCTCTTCACTGGCTCCCTGTTTCATTCAGAATTGAATACAAGGTTGCCCATCTTACTCACCAGTGCATTTATGGGGATGCCCTTCCCTATCTCAAAGGACTTACATACATCTACATGCACATATACTCCGCTATGTGTCAATACATCTTTTGAAACCTCCTATGACCAAATTTCATACCATGGGAGATCGGGCTTTTTGCTCAGCTGCACCTAGACTGTGGAATCTGAGGATGCCAAACACTGCTTTTAAATCTGGTCTTAAAATTTGTGTTTTTATCTGATCTTTTGGGCTGAAATAATTTGTAGCACTTTGAGATTTGCTTCAAATATAAAGTGCATTATAAATAAAATGTATTACAAGTATTATTTAGCAAATCTTTGGATTGGATGGTAAAATCTTTATTGAAACCCTAAAGGAATCTGAAGGAAACCATTACCCCAGTTCATGTTGTGGTTTATTACATAATTGAAGCTTTTCTGCAGGCTGGGTGAAAGGTAGCTAAGCATTAAAAATTGGTAATAAAGTCCATATTTCTAATATAACAATTTCACTAATACACTTATCATTCAGCACTTCATATCTTAAACACTGGTCTTCCTGGAAGAAAACGCTATCCGCCCCTTCTGCTTACATGAGCTCACAGACACCCATGATTGGATGCTATAATTAATTTGGCAGTGCAAATATGCCATCCCTTCCATTCTTATTGTTGGTTGTTGGATTCCTGGGTTCCTTAGACAGTTTAAAAAACATACAGGCTGCCTGGTGTTTCCAAAATGCATGTAATGGATGGATGGTTTCTTTTACTAGATACTATTATTACTATTATTATTATTATTATTATTATTATTATTATTATTATTATTATGTCTTCCTATGGAGCTAATGAAGGTTAGCTCCATAGGAAGCTATGGAGATAATGACAGTATATCTGCGTGTGAATGAGAAGCACCCAAGTGGAAGGGTGAGGCTACAAAGAGCAGAGGTAAAGAAGGTGCAGGACTTTAAGTACTTAGTGTCAACGGACCAGACCGACAGAGAGTGTGGAAAGTAGGCAAAGAGGTGTGTGCAGGCAGGTTGGAATGTGAGAAAAGTGTTAGGTGTATTATGTGATAAAAGCGTATCACTGAGAATAAAAGGAAAGATGTACAAGACAGTGGTGAGACCAGCAATGCTCTACGGCTTAGAGACAGTGGCACTGAAGAAAAGACAGGAGGCAGAACTGGAGGTAGCAGAGATGATGTTGATTTTGATTTTCTGTTGATTTTCTCTTTGGGAGTGACAAGGATGAATAGGATCATGTATAAGTAAACCTTATTCTTCATGGATGGAAATTAATATAACCTACAACAAAAATATAAACTGCAATAGTTATTTAATTGTTTTATCCTTTATATAAACACCTGGTTTGATCAACAGATGTTCTCTGTTTTAGCAGGACAATGAGGACATGAGCTCATACTGTCCCTGCACCACTTGCACATAAAAACTCCAAGCCATTTCCACATGTTCGAACCATTAAAGAAACATCTTCATGGAATCAAATGTGCATACTGATGTGATGAACTTTTGTAAATCTAGCAAGAATTTTGTGATAACTCCGTATAAAAATGCTAGACACAATTAATACTGTATATTATTAAATGAAGCCCACTGGCTGTAAACCTTACTGTGAGTTATAATCCTCAAAGGAGCCACAAATTGCAGCTAATTTAAAGTAGCAATTACCTCGTTATGCAAGAATGCATATGCCCTCAGGGTCTGTGGGTTAAGAGAGAAATGTTATTGATCTCTGGGAATTTAAGACAAATTATTATAATTAAAAGATGGAGAATAGAAATTAATAAAACTATGTGAAAAAATATTTAATACCTTAAATGATAAGCAGGTGTTTGAATACTTATATAATACTTATTTTATATGTACTGTACTTTCAAAAAACAATATATGCGACATTTATTCCCACTTTGATTTGAACCGTCCATAAACGTACAAGGGGAGTTCAAGTCAAACCGGGAAGTGTTTGCTTAAGTAATTTCAGGAGGATAGTTTAGTTAATCACTTTGAGTCGTATTGGTGATTTGAGAAGGTCTCCCAGACAGATACATATATACTGTATATATAATATATAATGAGTGGAGTACATCTGCTCAAGATGTCAGCCTTTCTAACCTGTCTACCAGTATAAAGGAGTCAGCACTGGACCACTGCTGTGCAGATTGGAGATGAATTTGTTTGCAGCAAGCTTCAAGACATGGCTATCCTGCCAGTTTCAAAACAACCCCAATGATAATTGGCCTTAAAGTTTACAGACCAGTAGTTCTGCCCTTTGTTTCCAGGAAGACCTTTGAAAGACTGATAATGGAATTTCTCAAATCTAGTACTCATGGTACCAGGATCGATCGAAATTTCCCTACAGAAGCAACCGATCTATAGATGACGCAATTCATTCTGAGCTTCACTTTGACTTTAAGCACCTAACCTAACCATATGCAAGTATCCTCTTTGTAGAATTCCCCTCAACCTTCAATATTTTTTAACCTGGTCACTCAACACCACAATGTTGTCTGCTCTTACATCTCTACACAAATGACTGTGTTTCCAGCGATGCATCTGAGAAAATTCCACCAGGACTTTTAACAACCAGCCTCTTGGCATAGCCAAAACAACCTTGAGCTCAATGTTCTCAAAACCACAGAGATGCATGTCAGCTTCAGGAAATGTAAATCTTCCTCATCTCCAATCATACTTAATAATTCATCAGTGAGCACTGTCACTTTCTGGGAACTACAATCACACAGGATCTTAAATTGGAAATGCGTCCATCAACTATCAACACAAAAGCTCATCAAAGGATGTATTTTTTCCAGCAGCTGGCAACGTTCCATCTACCTCAGGATCTACGGGTGCAATTCTCTCCTGCTACTAAAGAAAGCATCCTTACATCACTATCTTGATTGGTGTAGCCTCCTACAGAGAAAAGAGGAAGCTCCAACAGACTATCAAGACTGCTGAGAAAATCACTGGCTGCAGCCTGACATCACTTGAAGATGTGTTCACATAGAGGGGAAGAAAAAATCATCAGTGTTTTACCTCCTCCAAAAACGACTATCAAGTAAGTGATTTCACTTCCCGATAACAAAGACTGCACATCGTTGAAACCACTCCTTTCCATTTCAAATTTCTGTTATTAACCAGCCTGTCTACAATACAGACCTGCCAGTAACAAGCAATCTTGCGCTGAATGTTTTTTAAAAACAATTGCATTGCCGCTTCCTGCACAATGGTGTGAGGTTTCTCCCTGTTGGTTGCTGGATTTGCAGTTTCCTTAGGCAGTCCAAAATTATACAGGCTGACTTGTGTTTCCAAAATGCATGGCGTATATGAATGTGAGTGCGTGCTCTTGCCCAGCAATGGGTTGGAACCTCATACAGGATGTACTCTCCTTGTTCTTGGGCAGTTGCATAGGCAATAGATGGATGGTTCCTTGCACTAGATACTAGATTATTATTAGTAGTAGTAGTAGTAGTAGCAGAATAACTGAATAAATATAGCAGAATAAATGACAGTTTATTTCAACACATTACCTTACCTAAACATTACAGTATACCGCACGGATGACAATTAATATAAACTACAACAATTGCCAGATAAGTTCCATGGTCGAGATGGCACTTTTGAAAAGTGGTTAAGTGTATAAGTTTTGTTGCAATAAAGCTAATGGTTATAATAATTATGTATTGGTTATAATTTAAAAATAAACCTCCAACTGCTTGAAACATTTTTTCCCCTTCATTTTAAGTTTATGAGCAAATTAGCAGTTATAATTACACTATAAGGGCCACTTTTGCCTCACACAGATCATATAATATTATGATAATTGCCTGCACTTAACCGCATGGGGAGTAAACACAGGCAAGAGTTATGTCAGAGGTTTTAAAAACCAGATGGTGGTTTCAAGAAAGGTTCATAGAACCACATTTACATAAGAAACTAGTGTTCAGGTTTTTCTTTCTTACTTTTTTCATAATCACCATAGACAGTGAAACGTGTTGTGATAGGACACACTTTTAGGGACTTCCTTGAAAGATGCTCAGAGATGACCTCTGCTGAGAGGAGCAAGTGTATGTTCAGGAAGCATCAACACAGACTTCCTAAAGCAGCCCAGGAAGACCCGATGTTCCTTGTTGTTTTGAAGGTCAAGATGATGATGAGGCCAAGGTAATAACTTTGACCGCCAAATGTGTCAGCATCTGTTTAGACCAGGGTGCCTTTGGTCTTAAATCCATAGCACATGATTGGTAATATGAAAGAACGCTACATTGGCTGAGGAAGAAAGGATTGAAAGCTTTGGAGGACAGATTGCATGTAGTGCCGTCTGTGGTCACAAGCTGCTAAGCAAAAAAAGACTTGCACATGAACAAGATGAAGAAAGCCTAAGATGGTATGATGGCAGTGTGTATAGAGATATTGTCTCATACATCATATGACGTTGTTGGAAGGTCTCATCATGCGTTACCACATGCACAAGGATGGTTCCATATGTTTCACACCACCCCTTGCAGTTAACAGGAAATAGGAACAGGAAACAGAACGTCATGCTGTGAACATCAGTAGATGTTGGATGGAATGTCTGCGGTAAAACTTCTGGCATTGGTTACAGTGTTTAAACATTCAGTTCACCACTTAATATCTTTTTATAAATGTTGTCTCTTTATTGTACAGTGTTTGACCACATTTGATGGCTACTAAACTGAATAAAAATACTGAATTACTAGTAATTGCTACTTAAGTTAGTTAGAAAAGTTAGTTTTAAATTAGTTAAAATTCTTTCATCTTTTATAGTGCACTAATTGAAATAACTTTAAGACTCATTCCAAGACTATCTTTTTTGTTTACTTTTGTGATTTTTTTGTTCAAAAAATTAAATTGTTGCCATTTTTATGTTCCAAATCAAAGAAATTAGGTGCACTACTATATATCTTAAATCAGCCAAGAACAATTTGCATATATTAGTATAGTATGGTGTATATTACATTAATATAATATTACCATATATATATATATATATATATATATAGTATTGAAATATTTATACAAGTTTTTCTTTTCCTGATGTGTGTCTACATTTTCTTTTGCTGACTCTGTTTATATATGTATTTTTGTATATATTTTTTAAATAAATGTGTTTAACTTTATCTGTGCAACAGTGCTACCCACATATGAAACATAACACACACCACAAAACCTAACAATACAATGAGCTATATTGAAACAGTACACGAAGCATAATGTTTAAATATAACATGTTCATGTGTGTAGGCTGTAGTAGATGTCTTGAAAGTAGATGATGAGATCTGCACCTCTACCCACTTATACCTAGTCTTTAGATTTTGCAAAATAACAGAACACAATTATGAGAGTAAAAACTCCTTTTGTTTCTCTACATAATTTCTCCCATAAACCCTGCTACACGAAAGCACTTATCCCAGCGTTTCATTACTTGGAAAACATCAAAGCAAAAAGATTTCTCAGTACAGTAAGTCCCATACATTCAGACATTCGAAGATATGAACAAAGCGCAAAGCATGCATCCTATGATATCCAGAAGCAAGCGTAAAATCAGCGGTGATGAAGCTGGTACTGCTAAGAAGTGGCAAGCAAAAGTAAAAATACTGTACCTAGACAATGTTTGTTGGACTTATGAACTAATTGGACCTACAAACAAGCTCTCGGAACATCCTGTAACTTGTTTGTAAGTCGGTGACTTACCGTACACCCAAGCCATTATCAGACTTTCTGTTTCATCTTTGAAATGCTGGCCTCACAGGACTCTTTCAATGTTCTGAACATGTCGAGTTATCCGTGGATTTTCAAGGATCAATGTCCCACTAGCTAAATGTTCATGAGAAATTTCATCATAAGTTCTGGTTTTACTTGAATACCTCTTCGTATGTTAAATCTTAGTCTTCACCTTGGTTCCTTTCACTCGAGCACCAGCGTGTTCGCTACCTATGCATTTCAGTGCTTTATTTCTTATTGCCAAGCTTGTTATCATAGTAACACAAACCTCCAGGCTTTTCAGCTGCAAATCTGGTATATAAGCTGAGAGTTTGATGTAATCTAGTGTGATCTACTAGGAGCATTTCTAACTGTCATTTCTCTAAGGTACAGACAGTTTTCACACCAATCGCTGTCTATCATCTTGAACTTAACAATAATGTGATGCAATCCGGCAACATGACATGTGCAGATTATGCACCACAGCCAGTTTGTCTTACAATGCTGAACAGTTGACTAACTTTCCTCAAGCACACTTCATCACACTTTCTGGTTGGCCAAGGAGAACTTTAAAGTCTAATTTAATCCTTTTTTTTTTTTTTTTAAATCTCTGGTACATCAGGCAGCCATGCATAACTTGTGCTCCAATGTAAAGTGTGTGTACTGTAGGTGATCTGAGTTTATATTCTAGACGCCACTTTGTTATGGCTCAGCCATTTGTTTCTGTTCGAGTCAAAATCCTCTATAGGAGAAGTAAAGATTATTTTGAAGCTTTATCTGAAAGGCTTGCACTATGTGGGATTAGTGTAAGACAGTGCAGCAAAGAGAAAGGGATTCTGGGTAAATAAGACCTCAGACAGAGGATTAGGGATGTGTTGCAATAGGCTTGATGCTGCCTTACACTGCACAACTCCATTCCAACACTGAAGTACCAAGGGTGGGGAAAATACTCTGAAGTTCTAGATTTTACCAAAGCTGGTTGGTAATGCGACAGCACATTGGTGCAGCAGCCAGTATTGCCACTTCATAGCTTTAGGGTCCCGGGTCCAATCCTGAGCGCAGGTTACTGCGAGTTCATTTCTGTACATTATTCTTATAGACATATAGATTTGCTCATATTTCTTGAATTATTTCTTTCACCTCCCCAAAAACATGCCATTAGGAGGATAACTGTCTCTAAATTACCCATGACTGGATTGTTACTGCTAAAGTTAAATGCTCATCTAAAAATTTTGGTTAATCGATGAACTGTTTTTTTTTCCTCCTTGCTTCTTTAAATTCCTGGGCATTTGGATGTGTTAATGGAGTCTAGAATTAGAATAATTAGAATTAACAAGCAATGCCGAGCCATTTTTTCTAATTTTTCATTTTTTTAAAAAAGACAGATAAAATTTTGGCCAGTGAGCTGTATTAATAGCTTTTAGCATCAGCTTTGACGTCATGCTTTTTAGTCCAAATAGCTTCTCGGTGTCTGTATTAATAGAGACTTAATGCCAGCTTCCTCTTCATGGTGTTTATAGAAAGCCAGACTGAGACAAGACTGTTTCGTGTCCAAGCTCCTGATTGAAAGCTGATATATAGAACTTGTGTGTAAAAATAGCATATAATCAATTAGGCTGACTTTTAACCAAACAGCCATGTTCCAACAACACAGAGTGCACAGAGTTAATCTTGAACCTACTTTTCTGTAATTTCCAGGTACTAACAGTCACAAGGTAATAGACTGATGTCTACAAAGTGGAACATGTTTAGTAGATCTAGTGGAGGCAATGTACAAAGATGAAGATGTACGAAAATAATAAAAAAAAATGTAAAAAAATACAGAAATATACCGATAAACAAAATAAAATAGTAACAGTAAGCACAATGCACAAAGTAGACGGTTAGTGCAGAACTATAAACTATAAAGTTAGTGTAGACCTGCTGTAGAAGTAAAAATAATAAAAACTAGAAAAGAATTTATGTTAGCATAAAGCTAACATAGTTAGGGCTAGGACGTACAAAAGAAGTAGAGCTACTGGAAGAAGAGCTATGAAGTACAAACTGTAAAGATAGAATAGAAAACAAGAAATAAAAATAGAAACAAAAGGTCAAAACTACAAAACAAAAGGCTAACACAGAGATAGATGCTGAGAAATTAGAAAAGTATAAGGTGAAAGCAACAACAAAGTGCAAAATGAGAAAAGAATGTGAACTACAAAGTTAGCATAGAGTTAGACCCCTTATCCCCAGTCAAGACATCTTGAAAAATACTATGCTTCCAAATTTATTTAAATATTTTGGGAAAGCCCCTTTTCTATTCAAACATGACTGTGACTCGTGCAGAAAGTAAAGACTACACTCTCTAAAATAAAGGTCACTGGGGCAGTGCCTTCTCAAGGGCACAGAACTGTTTTACCAATTCTGTTTGTACCATCAAGGACATTATTTTTTTACCATGGGCAACCAAAATGTATCATTTTGTTTTATAAACTTGCTGGTACATGATTGTACTTTAATCAAGGGTACAAATCTTGTCCCTATAAAAAAATATTTAGAAAAAGTCAACTTTTTATTGAATAAGGCATTCAATCAAGTTATTATGAACATAACCCAGTATTTTAGCCTCCTAGAGCTAAAGTGCTTGTGCTAAATTATATATATATATATATATATATATA